>APFE031026661.1:0-51542 GCA_000404065.3 Pinus taeda
CTCATAGCTAGAAGGCTCAGAGTCAAGGATGTTGGTAACCATCGCCATATAGCTACAAAATCTCTCAGGTGGTCTACTCTCTCTGACCGGCCTCTTCAGCTCAGCAACATATGTGGCATCTCTCAAGGTGTCCTAAAGCCACTTGGGCTTCCTCTTCCCTAAGCATGCTTCTCTCATAGGAGAATGAAACTCCTCCTCCTCATCACCATCAGTAGCCTGAACTCCTGACTGTCTGTCTGCTGTCCTCCTGCCTGCACTTGAACCTGTAGAAGCTGAGGTACCGTGTGAATTGTCCATCAGTGGAGTCCCTAGTGAACTGCTCGGAGCACCACCCCTCTGGCTCGGTGAGCCACTGCTCACTGACGGACCTGACATCCTCATAGATGTACCTCCTGATCCTCCTGATCCCTGCCCACTGGATCCCTGTGACTAACTCAACTACTGCGGAGGGTCTGGCTGATCCAAATACTCTAACTCCCGTGACCTCCTAAAGGCCCTGTCCTCCTCGAACTTCACATCCTGCCTAACAACAACTCTCCTCTGTGCAGGAATGTAAATCCAATTAGGCCTTTGAGGTCTCACTGTAGCCCACAAAGATACCCTTCTCTGCGGTGGGCTCTAGTTTGGTCCTCTTCTCCTTGGGTATGTAGGAGTATGTAATGCATCCAAAGATATGAAAATGACCAATATCAGGCTTCTTCCCAGAGAAAGCCTCCTCCAGAGACATGTGCCCCAAGGCACGATGCGGACTCCTGTTCTACAAGTAAACAGCTGTGTTGCAGCCCTCTGCCCACAAGAACAATGGCAACCCCTGATCATGTAACATGACTTTGGCAGCCCCTATGATGGATCTGTTCTTCCTCTCCGCAACCCGTTCTGCTGGGGGTTGTAAGGAACAGTGAACTCCCTCCTAATGCCTGCCTCCGCACAATAGTCAACAAACTCTCCAAGGGTGTACTCTCCTCCATTGTCAGACCTCAAGGACTTGATCTCCCGACCTGTCTGTGTCTCCACAAGAGCTCTGAACTCCTGAAACCGCTTGAAGACCTCACTCTTGGTCTTCAAGAAATAAATCCAGGTCCTCCTGGAGTGATCATCAATGAATAAAACATAATACTCATATCCACTCAAGGAAACATGAGACATCCGACCGCTCACATCAGAATGTATCAAATCAAGTATCCCAGTCGCTCTGCTGTCACTGCTGGGAAAAGGGGATTTGGCAAACTTGCCCATAGCACATCCTCTACAAGTACCAAAGAGATCAGTACTGAAATCTGGCATACCTGTAGTGATCTCCCGCAAGGTCCTCAAGGCTCCATGATACATATGTCCCATCCTGCGGTGCCAAATCTCACACTACTCAGAACTGCTAGCTCTGTTGTCGGTACTACTACTCAATGCCAAAAGGGGCTGGAATGCAAACCTGTACACCTTTGCATGGCGTACACCTATCACTCTAGCTGACTCAGCTGGAGCGCCCCTGAGATACATAAACACCTGTCCTCCCCTGAACAGTACCTCATATCCTCTGTCCTGCAAAGCTGAGAGAGATATGAGGTTCTTCCTCATCCCTGGCACATAAAGAACCTCTGTCACTTCCAAGGGAGGTTTGGACTCTCTCTGAAATGTCAGTGTCCCCACCCCGACTTCTCTAACAACTCTGTCATCACCGAGTACTACCTCAATATCAGTGCCACTCTCTAAAAGCTCCGAGAAGTACTCACGGACTCCTGTCATATGACGTGAAGCCCCACTGTCTACATACTAGATACCTGAAGATGCTCCGCTAATCGAGGGAAAAGCATGCTCCCTCTAAACCTGTATGGCAGGTGATCCTGCATTAGAGGACTCACACGTAGTGAACGCAAACTCCCGGTCAAAACGACCTGCAAAGTCCTCAACCTCTACTGAAGCTGTCAAACTTTGGTCCTTCCCCTTCTTCTTCTTCTTCTTCTCCGAACACACAACTGCATAGTGTCGCATCTTTTGACAATTTCAACACTTCACCTTGGAATAGTCCTTCTGTGTGTTTACCTGTTTACCTTTACCTTTTCCTTTGCCCCCACCACTGCTTGTGGAAGCCTGCTTCTTCCCTTTGCCTTTCTTGCCTCCTGCCACCAGTGCTACATCCTCATCCTGCTCAACTGGCTTGGCTGCCCAAGCTGACCCTTTCCTGATCTCTTTCTGAATGCAATCATCCCAAAACCTCTCCCATGTGGGAAGGGTCTCACGTGCACAAACCCCATCAGCAAAGTTCATCCATGAACGGGGGAGGCCATTTACCGCAATCCGCACCAACTCAGTGGGTGAAATGGCCTCTCCAATCGCTGCCAACTCATCTCTCACATTAGTAATCTTAGTGAGATATCCAGCTGCACTATCATTACCCATCTTAATGTTTTTCAGTTTCTCTTTCAGAACCATTTTCCGGTTCTCATTGGTACTCTGATAGAAATTGGACAATGTTGTCCACATCTCATGGGCATTGCTTTTTTCCTCTCACATGAGGAATGCAATGGTCTTTGATTCCATCTAGAATCAGCCTCTTACCCATGTTCTCTTTATTATAAGCAGCCAACTGAGTAGCATCAGTAGGCACAACAACAGGGGTCTGTGTGGCATGCACCATGATATCCCAGACTTCTGCCTCCTCAAAGATACTCTGCATTCTCTCTTTCCAAACACTGTAATTTGTATGCCCATCCAACCTATCCTCCGCCCTCAATCCCAATGACATCCTGTTGTCCTAAAACTGAAAAATAGCACTGCTGTAGTAAAGATAAACCCTGTTGTTTATGAAAAATCAGCTTGTTGGAATTTTCTGAGTGAAAAATCAGCGACTGTAATTTTTCTCTTTTGCTGTCCCAAACTGCCCTTCAGCACTCAAACTCTGATACCATGTAAAAAAAATTGTTTTCCCACCCCGGTTTTCAGTTTCTCCTTATTTCTCCCATATAGTTAAATGCCCTTTCCCATAACCATACATTTAACAAGCTGAAAAAATAATTTTTTTTTTTTCTGAAAACACAAATTCTGGATATTTTACAGAACGCTGAAAATTGCAGAAATAAAAATCAGCAGTAATAAACAGCCATTAAAACACATTCAAACACTGATATTTTTGGTCAATGTGACCCTGGAAAAACCCCCTACAACTTTTGGGGAAAAACAGTTTGAGAGCTCTTCTTTATTTCTGGAAAACGCCTTTTACAGTGAGAAATTTTTTAGCAAAAAATTACAGCAAAAACAATTTTTTCCAACAAACAAACTTATCTGTTTTCAGCCCAACAGACAACCTGGAAACTTGTTGTACGCGTGGTACGGACCGTACGGATGTACGAACTGTACATATGTACGGATGTACAGACCGTATAGACTATACTGACTGTACGGACGACCGTACGGATTGTACGAACAAACCTCGATTTCTGTGCCGAAATTTGTCTCCTCAAAATTCGTGCCCAAAAATCAGTTTTTCTCTGTTTTCTCAGGAAAAATCAGCTTTTTCTGCTTGTTCTTTCAGCTGTACAGATTTGCTGAAGAGCTGTCTGGTATGTGTGCCAAACTGTTGCCCCTTTCTCCTTCCCGTCCAGAAATCTCCCTTGCTCTCTTGCTTCTCCCAATCTGCTCATGAAAGAATGAATGATCTTTTTCCTCCTTTTCCTCCTTTAACCCAACCTTAAATGACTTTTGGGTGATCCCTAAATCCAATGGCTGAGATAGATTTAGATCAATGGCTGAGATTAAATGCACATTTAAATCTCACTTTCTATTTTTTAATTCACCCCACTTTAATAAAGACCCACTTAGTCATTTATTTCCAAAGTCACTTTTCCTTTCTAATTTTTCATTGACTTTATAAAAGTCACTTTAAAATTAGACTTAGTAACTTTATCACTTAAAGTCACTTTTAAATTAGATTTTAACTTTATAAAAAGTTATAAAGTCACTTTAGGAGAAAAATTAAAATCTTTTGGACACTATTCCCTAGGCCAAAGCTCAAAGCCTAAGGGAACCACCTGTCCTCCGGTACCAAATTTCAACATCACCTAAGGAAGCATCTTCCTCAATTTTTTCTATATTAGAGTCATCAGAATTTCCCACAATTTTGGGAGGTTGTTCTTAGATTGAATCATCTTGGAACATAAAGAAGGGACCTTTCCAATCACTATGAAGGGCTTCATAAGGGCCAACATTGTTATTTAGAAGGGGCAAAGCATTCTCTTCTTCCCTGAGCTCATTCTTATGGACTTGAGAAACCATGGGGTCTTCATTTCTATAATCATCAAAAACCAAAATGTCACTCGTAGATTCTTTGTGTATTCGATTATCATGATTTTCCTTAGAATCCTTCAATTCTTCACTATATATTTGGTGTTGGTTAGGATTCCATTCATTATGTTCTTTACAAGCGAAGGCTTCTCCTCCTTCATTCGCTCTCGAAGAATGATCTCCAAGGTATTTGCTACGTTATTTTGATAAAACGCCTCAAGAAGGTCTTTGATAGGACTCTCTTCGGATTGCTCATGGTGGGAGAAAACCTCTTGGGAGTTATATGTGGCCATAAGTTTCTTGCAAGACTTTTCATATTCCATCATCCATTCTTGCAATGTCTGAGGGTTCTTGGGGTTGAGCTCTTCCTTGTTAGATAGGGAGGACTTGCTTTCCAATTCATGAATCTCTCATTTGGCACCACCATTAAAATGCGCATCAATAAGAGGCACCTCCTCAAACATAAAACCATATTCGATAACTTCCTACTCTCGGAGGGCCATATCTAACATTTGGGATATGTCTTCATGAGATTCAAAACTCGGCCCTTTGTGCAACAAGAATTGGGTAGTCAACATTGGAGGAGAAGGAATGCTTTTAGGTTTACATGACTCAAGCCAATCAGTACTTGGGGCAATGGATAGGACAAACAATTCCATTTGGTCACATGGTTGAGTTATATTTTGCTTTGAAAGGTACCTTATGAACCTTGCCACGTGGTTGGTTGCGAAAAGTGGATCCCCATTAAACATTGGCAAATTCTTCGTGGATTTCGATATCTTGGGGTCCATGTCATATCTATGGTGGGAATATATGTGGTCAACATGTTGTTGGGTCTTGAATGACATTGGAGTCGCCAGGGTGAATGAAATTTCCCTAACAAATGCTTGCTTCACCCTACAAGCATTGACTTTGAAGTTCAATGCAAAACTAGGGCTTTGTTCTTCCAATGGAGTCACCAATAATGTTATTTTAATATTTCCTATGGGGAACCAAAGACATGTTTTGCGTCCCCAACAAAGGCGCTAGAAATGTTACCACTCAAACCAACAGGGGACCTAAAAGGGGTTCCTAAGAGGGAAACTGCTAGGTTAAGGGAAACGGCGGAGGCTTAGTCCACTGTCACCACAACTAAGTCTCCCTGTTCTTTATGGACTCTCATTGATTGGAGGAGTCCCGGTAGCGTAGGGATCACTTGTAAAGTATATGTCAATGGATAGGTGGAAAATGACCCAAGAAACCCTTTCCACCTTTCTTTATATGCCTTTTTCCTTTTATGAATTTTCTTTAATTCACTGCTCGGGGCTCAAAGGACAAGAGCATGATGTGTAAGATATAATAGTGATTACCCCCTTTTAGGTAGGGCAATTCATTTCCCTCCAGGGTTTGGGACAATCATGGGTTCTTGAATGATAAAGGAGGCTCATCTAGGCCCTATGGAACCAGGGTGATGACCAGGAATTGGGGTATAGCTCATGTATTGGCTTTTTCCCATGTGCTAATTATTTTGGTCGGACCATCTTTTGCATTTTGTGATAAAATTTCTTGCTAAATGTGGCCAATTATGCTTTTTACTTTTTCTTTTAGTTGCTTCAACCTTCGGGACATCATTCCAGGCTTGACCCAAGGTTGTGGTAAACGGATAGGGAGCCTAGCCCTATGTGGACACATAATGGAATTGTGGACCCAGGTGGGAGAAATGATGAATGGGGTATAGTGAGTGGAAAGGGATTAATATATGCGGATAAAGGAGCAAGACAACGCACCCAAAGTTAGAGTTTCCTAAGTAATACCACCCTAGAACCAAATGGTCAATAAAGGAGATCCCACGTGACTAAGATCCAAGGGTAACATCCAAAAGGGATCAAGGGGACACGAGCTCAAACTAAGCCCACCCTTTTCACCAAATCCTCCCATCAATCCATACCTAGAAGCTTCCATGATAAATAAACCCAATACTCAATTACCAAATGACAAGACATACCATTATATTCAGGAGGCCCACCTTCAAACATACAATCAATACATGTGAGTGAGGGACCACATGGATGGCTCCGGTGGCAGAGAAATGGCACAATGAGCTAGTAGGAGGTTGCAAGGGGTTGCTGGCTACTGACTGAGGTTCATCAAAGAAAAACATTTCTTTTGCGAATATCACCCACGAAGTCGTGGGTAATAGAACTCTCAAAAAGGAGGAATGGTAACAGCAGGAAGGGGCCTCGTAAGGCCAAAAAGGAGACGGGGATATTCTCTTGTTGGTGTTGCGAGGAAGATCATATGAAAAAGGATTGTTCGCACAAGAAGAATAAGAAATAAGACAATAGTTCCTACGAGCCATAGGTATGCGAATCAACAATACAAAACACTGAAGAGGGGTCACTCCCTCCAACTCATTGACACATACATATATATGAATTCCGTTGGAACTTTGGGGAATATGAGACTTCAAGGTTGTTGCTAGCATTGTGTAGAAGCCTTGAATTGGTTTGGTTTATGAATATGCATGTGTACATATATACATATGTGCACTTGTGTGATGGCTAGAAGTGCCAGGAATGTTGAACTCCTGGGGACAAAAACTGATTTGGAAACTGTTGTTTTAAATGAGTGTGTTCATTCCTGAGCAGAAGAGGTTTCCTAACCTTGATTTTGTCCGATATTGTGTGCATATTTTTATATTATGTTGATGATTAAATGACTATATGCAATGCCATTGTGTTTGACAAGTTATTGTGATGAATCATTCTTGTGGAAGGATGATTTATTACGCCTTAATTATGCTTATAAAAAAATTGATGACTGTATGAATGTTATGGGATGGCATAATAAGGTCATCCAATGAGTTTCCTTTTTTTGTGAGGAATCTGATGAGTCTATTAACTTGCAACCAGAATCCTTGGTCGAAGGATTGGACCTAACTGTCTCTGAGTGTGGTGCCTTGGGGCTAATAAACCACTTGGAAGACTGGTTGGGATCGTGGGAATTACTGGGCGGTGGTATGATAGCCTTGATAATGGCAAAAGGGAAGTTTCTTGCCTTGACTCGATATGCCTATAAATCTGTGATATGTCCATGATCATGCAATTGCTGTATGCAATATGAACATGCTATATTGTCTGATAGAGTTTTGTGAGGGGCCCTTCTTGTGTAAGAGGGACTGGTTAAACTTGTTCAATGCAAATGTGAATGGCATGATAGGTTCCTGGTTAATAGAGGATCAAGGGGGCAAGGATGGCCCTAGCTGATCTATTATTTTAACAACATGTGAATAAGATTCATGAATTATGACGATGTTATGCCATGAAAAAGAAAATACCACAGATTATCATAAGAATATATCAAAAGAACAAAGTAGTGTGATCTACAACATGTGGAAAGGACACTAGAGGCAGTGTTTCCTAGTGTCTGTGGATGGAGACAAAGTTGTCTATGGATTTGAAAACACTGTTGTGCACGTCGTAGCGTGTTATGTGTATTATGTATGTGTTGTGTTGTACATGTGTATGTGTTGCGTTGTTCATGTTCATCTCTTGTGTTGTGTTGTGTATGTGTATGTGTTGTGGTATAGTGTGTATATGTGCATATGTTGTGTAATGTATTGGGTAGGCAGGTAAGGGATTGCTTGTGCCTTGGTGTTGGGAGATGTGGGATAGGCAGGTATGGGGCTGCCTGGGCTCACGCAGGTGTGGGATACACCTTAATTCCCGTCGAGAAAAGACTACCCGGATTGGTAGTGACTACCTTGTTTATAGTGCCCATGTTCACAAGGTAGTTATTAGGCTTAATTATATCCCATATAGCTACCAATGGGTGCTTGCCAGGATGGCAATCGATCAAGTGTCTGTGGTATTTGAAGAGAAGAAAAGAGAAGGCACTGGTTGCTTGCCAGGATGGAAATCCATCTGGTGGTGTACTGGAAAAGAGAAGAGAAGGCACTGGGCGCTTTCTAGGATGAGAACTTATCCATTGTGTGTTCGCGGCAGATAAAAGAGAAGGCATTGGGTGCTTGCCGGGATCTCTACCCATCCAGTGTGTGTGCGTGGTCCAAGAAGGAAGCAAGCAAAAAATTAAGATATCCACCATTGGGTGCTTCCCAGGATGGCAATCCATTTGTTGTGTGTATGTGGCAAAGAGAAGAGAAGGCACTGGGTGGTTGCCAAGATGGGAACTAATCGTGTGTGTGTACGTGGCAAATAGAAGAGAAGGCGTTGGGTGCTTGCGGGGATCTCAACTCATCTAGTTTGTCTACGTGGTCTAATAAGGAAGCAAGGAGCAAATTAAGATAAGTATCATAATTTTATTGATTTTTGAGCCTTTAAATTACAAATCAAAATACCATTTTTCTGATTTATGATGGTTTGGTTCATGAGCCGACTTGGTTTTGTCGTGGTAGGAATTAAAGCAAAATTCCAAGTTCACTACTGGAATAAACTGCTAATAAGGTATGGTTTAAATTATTATGGTTCCTTATCTGTGCGCTGAAGATGTAGGAATGAGTATAGGATTACCTGGTTCGAATGAATGAAGTTAACCACAAGGTGGAATGACATTAGTATGCTAAAGTGAAAATAGAGCCATTGTGGGACAGTGGAACTCAATGATGCCCACTAATCGCCATGAAGCATGCTATGACCTATGTGATAGTTTGGAGGCAGGGAGATGCTTCATATTGAGCCCCTTTGATGCGAGGAAGCTTTGCCAAGGGATGGATTGCTCGAGGGCCTGAGAAGCAGAGAAGGGAAGGCCATAATATATAAATTTTGGTTTCTTGGTCATGAGCATGGCTGATTGGGATTAGGAACACATTGGGAATGTGCCCAGATACAATGAGCTGAAAGGACAAGGAGCGGAAGGATGCCAAGTGCTGGACATTGGAGGCAAGCAACACTCTAAGAGGAAGAGGAGACCAGAATGGTATGGGCATGCTTAATGCATCCAAAGATTGCCATGGAAAATGGTTGAAGTTTAATTATACTTTAATTTGCTAGTTGAAGTAAATGCATGAAGCATTGTAAATACTGTGTAGAGTTGTACATATAAAGCACCATGAAAAGTATGTGTTCTATTTTGTTTTCGGTATTACATAAGAGTAGAAGAACACAGAGGACAATGTTCCCTCAATGGGGAGGGATTTGTGATAGCTCCAACTCGAGTTCCTTATGAAAATGCATTGTAAATATTTGTCAGGAGCCCTTTTGTAGAAGAGGGATTGGTTAAACTTGTTTAATGCAGATGTGAATGGCATGATAGCTTCCTGGTTAATAAAGGATTGAGGGGGCAAGGATGACCTTGGTTGATCTATTATTTTAACATGTGAATATGATTCATGAATTATGGCAATGCTATGTCATGAATAAGAAATACTACAGAGTATATCGGAAGAAGATATCAACAAAACAAATTAATATGATCTGCAACATGTGAAAAAGACACTAGAGGCATTGTTGCCTGGTGTCCGTGGATGGATACAATGTGGTCTCTGGATTTGACAACATTGTTGTGCACTTGTCATACCGTGTTGTGTGTGTTGTGTTGTACATATGTATGTATTGTGTCGTACATGTGTATGTTTTGTGTTGTGCATATGCATTTGTTGTGTTGTGTAATGGTTAAGTGTATGTGTTGTGGTACACTGTGTATATGTGCATATGTTTTGTAATGTTTTGGGCAGGTAGCTAGGGGATTGCTTGGGCCCTGGTGTTGTGAGCTGTCTGATAGGTAGGTATGGGACTGCTTAGGCTCATGAATGTGTGGAATACACCTGAATTTCTGTCGACTCAAGACAACCTAGATTGGTAGTGACTACCTTGTTGGTAGTGCCCATGTTGTCAAGTTAGCGATTAGGCTTAATTATATTCCATATGCCCACCATTGGATGCTTGCTGGGATGGAAGCCAATCCAGTGTGTGTGGTAGTTGAATAAAAGAGAAGTGAAGGCAATGGGTGCTTGATAGGATGGCAATCCATCTCATGTGTGTATGTGGCAAAGAGAAGAGAAGGCATTTGGTTCTTGCTAGGATGGCAATCGATCCGATGTGTGTAAGAGGCAAAGAGAAGAGAAGGCATTGGGTGCTTGTCGGATGGTAGGCCATCCGATGTGTGTACGTGGTCAAAGTAGGAAGCAAGGAGAAAATTAAGATAAGTATCAAAATTGTATTGATTTAATCAAAATACCATATTCTAATTTATTATGGTTTGGATCATGAGTTGACTTGGTTCCGTTGTGCTAGGAATTAAAGCAAAATTCCAGTTTTTTTTTGTAAGCTTGGTAGGACTACATCTTCAGCATGTCCAACTTCTCAACTCGATCGGGGAGGGGGATAGCATAAGATTTGAACCCAAGACTTCCGGTTCGGTGAGACTTCATTTCCACGACCATTGCTAATTGAGCTACCCCAAGTGGACAAAGCGAAATTCCAATTTCACTATAGGAATAAACTGCTAATAAGGTATGATTTAAATTATTATAGTTCCTCATAATGAATCTCATGAAGTTTGTGTGCTCATGATGTCGGAATGAGTATGGGATTACTTGGTTCGAATGAATGAAGTTAACCATAAGGATAAATGACAACAGTATGCTAAAGTCAAAATAGATCCATTATGAGACATTGGAACTCAATGATGTCCACTAGTCGCCATGAATTATGCTATGACCTGTGTGATAGTTTGGAGGCAGAGAGATGTCTCCGATTGAGTTCCTTGCAATGCGAGGAAGCCTTTCTAAGGGATGGATCTCTTGAGGGATTGGCAAGTAGAGAAGGGGATGCTTGAACTCGGAAGGTGAGTGACTGCACAGAGACGGGGGTAACTAGATTGCCCGAGGGAATGATAAGCAGAGAAGGGAATGCCAAAATATATAATTTTTGGTTTCTTGATCATGAGCTTGGCTGATTGGGATTAGGAGCACAATGGGAGTGTGCCCATATACAATGAGATGAAAAGACAAGGAGCGCAAAGATGTCAAGCACTGGACATTGGAGACAAGCAACACTCCAAGATGAAGAATAGACCAGGATAGTCTGGACATGCTTAAAGTATCCAAAGATTTTGATCGAAAATCGCTTAATTTTGATTATACTTTCATTTTCTAGTTGAAGCAAATGCATGAAACATTGTAAGTACTGTGTGGAAATGTACATATAAAGCGCCATAAAACAATATATGTTCTATTTTGTTTTTGGTATTGCATAAGGGCAGAAGAACACCGAGGATAGTGTTCCCTCAAGTGGGAGGAGTTTGTGACAACCCCAACCTGAGTTCCTTATGAAAATGCAATGTAAATATTTTGAGATATAAATATAATTAAAATGGGTTGAGTCAAAAGGGACACGAATTCTAGAGCTGAGTAGGTTACTTGCTTGGGATGTAAAGGTTTCCTTATGAGGAAAATTTGGACTGTTGTTGACAACCATTAAAGGTTGGTTGACGTGCCTTTAGAAAAACTGGTCTTTTGATTTAAATTGCGCTACAGGGATGTATGCAGACCCATGTGATTAGAGAGACTTGGAAGGAAAAAAGGGCAAGAATTAATGAAGCTAGGAGACTGTGCAACAATGTTCACCCATTCAGACTTTCATCTATGGGAACACGAATTCAATCGAACATGGGGTGGGTTGGGCATGGAGGAGGATTCAAACATTCATACCTTCAGGATACAATGCAAGCAAAAGAGAAGAGTATTCACTCAGGGAACATTGATTCCTGCGGGAAAGATTAGGTCCCTTGATGGATATGGGTTGAGAAAGTGATCTCTGGAACGTTGGACAACTTGACAAGAGACCATCCCTTGCGACAACATCTGTGGAAGCCGATCTTGGAGTTTCTGTGGTTTATCTCCTTGTTTTGCAGTGGATTTTGGACTCCTTGGAAAAGGGGTTAATCCTTTGTGCTCTTTCGTGGGAAAGGTGGTGAACCTATAGATTGCTTGTGCCAAGGAATGTTGTTGTAGTTAGCTAGTGGGATTGAGGAAGGATATTCTCGGGAGTCCCTATTTCAACTGGCATTTGGTGTTTAATCCCAAGAAGGACCACTCAGTCTCTAGAATCTGGCTCGGGGGTGACATTTGCAATTGAGTCTTGGTTGCAACTGTCTACAGTTGGGTGGAGAGTTATAATCCCACATTTAGTTGCCCAAACATTTCAAGATTATTTTATTTTTGTATTCACAATTCTAATAATCATGTGCTTACATTGTGGGAATTGAAATGGTGTTTACATGTGCTATGAACGAGTAATGCATTTCTAGGTTGAAATGGTGTTCACAATGAAATGAATGCATCTGCATTTCTAACCTAAGCTTGTGTCTCATAGCAAGGCTTATGGTTACATCAGGTTTGTATGATTCTAAATGGTATAATGTGCAATGTCGTATATAATAAATAGGATCACGATATACTTTTGGCTAAAATGGTGTGTGTATAAACACAAGAATATATCTCTTATATGAAAGAATGAATAATACACGCAGTAAAGCCTTTAAGGCATTAAAAAGGTCTATAAAGATAGAGACTGAGCTATGAAAGTATATAACATAAGATTCTGATGTGTTAATGAGTAATGGGTACATTGAATATGCTTGTTTGAGAAGGTTTGTATTCATATACCGACTACAAGTCATTTTTTAATTTAGATGGCATAGCATTGATGTCGAGGATTTATCCTCTCTTAACTTTGTTAACCTGTAACCTATCCGAAAGGCCTCTTGGCTTGGTCTGATCAATGGCTTCAGTGCTGTGAGGATATGGCTGCTTGTGGTCATTGTTTCCAGGAAAACTAGTGTCTTTTCAATTTGTTAGTCCCACTAAGACGGGTAGCTATCTTAGAAACAAACAATCAAAGCACTTCGAGATTTCCTTTATGTATGATAGATAAGAGAGAAGCAAAGAGGACCAACCTAGATCTTCCGCTTGGCTCCTTGCTTGTTTCCTCTCTCCCTTGATAGAGCTTGCCACTCCTCTCCTACTTGTCTCGCTTTAGAGAATATCTTTAGAGGCAAAGCAACAAAACACCATCAAAGCATCTCGATCTATAATATCATAAACAATACAGAATCAGAAATACATTGACTATACCATTGCATTCACAAATAACAAGATTCACAAACACACGATTATATGGAGGAAAACTCAAATAACTTTATTAATAGTAGAAGAGAGGATCACAACCCAGCTGTCTGATCCAACATCATCCTCCCAGCATCAAAGCCCTCTTCACCTCATGAAAAGCAAGATCACCCAACAATACAATGTCTCTTCTCAAAGAGAAACCAACAACGCTTCCTTAGAAATTACAAAATTCCAGCCTCTAGATCTCTCAGATGAGGGATCTTATTTATAGATATTTGCAGAGGTGTGAGTCAGCTCTGGGTTTTTGATTAGTGTCATTCCACTGATAGTTCTTGGTTCCAGTTGGAGATTTCATTGATCTCTTACTCATCCTTGGGCGAATTCAGAGAGGCAAGTGTCATATGAGAAGTTTTTAGAAGATTCTTTGGGTATCCACCTAGCAAACTGTCTCTGCCATTTGTCTACTCTCGCTCATCGCACCCTACAGAAGGCTCTTTCAGTATACATCGCATCTAGCTAGTGTAGCAGTCAGTATGCATCGCACCTTGAGCATGGAGCTGTCAGTATGGTCCAGTTTTTGCCAATTCTGAGTGGTTTTTCAGGTGGAACTTCTAGGAAATGATGTAATCAGTTGACCATGATTCTTTAGGGTATGGAACAACACTTTTAAGGGTTAAAGAGCCCTTGGTTTATCGACATATATGATTGGGGTTGCAGTGCCCAAATATGTCTATAACAGTTGCCCCCTAAAGCATGAGGTTGTAAATCTTCTGATGTTGGGTGAAATGGTTTATCATGAGGATCCGAGGTATTCGAATTGGAAGGTGGCCTGTATAAAATACAATACAATACATCATCATATTGTTTTCATGATCTAGTCGAGGCGGGCATTCCCATGCTTAGCTGTATAAATTCATTCTCATCTACATAGGACAGATAATCGTCTGCTATTGCAGATTGGTGATTCTTTCTATGTAGCGTCATCATCCTTTAGCTTGGATGATCATCTGTGCAACTTCTGTGTACATTTGATGCCTTTATATTCTTGAATATATCGCAGCCCGGATAGATGAAACTATATCCGAGGTCTTCAAACTCGTTCAATCTTCGCCCGATGTAAAAGTCGATCCATGTGAAAAGATGTTCTGAAGTTGAACATGGAAAGACATCGTTTGATTACCATCCAATGATGTAAGCTGTTAAAAGGCGCGAGAGGAATCACCGATAATGATAATGACCCTCAAGGTACTACAGTACAATTCACGTGGTGTGAATATATGATCTGATGTTGAACACCACGCAAAATCTTTCGGTCGAAGGCCATTAATGTAAACTTGCTTTCGGAAGTGAGAAACTTGCCATTGAGGCATGCAAGCTTTAAAGTACTAAAAGGGTTGTTCATAAGTCAACTTCTTGGATAATGAGCTGATGTCGACAAGAAGTGACCCGTTGTAGGAGGGCTTTAATGTATCCCACATCTACGACACGAAACGAAGCAAATGATTTTCTAGAGGTGAAAACGATCTAATGATATAAGGTTCAGAAATGGCGGTCATGAAAAACGGAGAGTAAAGGTATTGCAGTGGATGAGGCGTTAGCTGGGTGGTGAGTTCTTTGAATGACTTCTCTTGAACATGTCAGCGACACTGAGATGGATTGGTAGCGTTAACCCCAAAAGATGTATGGTGTGGAGGACCAATGGTGATATGACCGGTGAATGGAATATCCCAACCCGACTCAATCATGGTGATGGAGTGAAAGTGTCGTGTTCAAGAGCGACCTGCTACCAATGAAGTTCTTCAAGTTTTCTTCCCCTTTTTCCCCAGTCATTGCTGACCAGTACCTCTTTATTTTTGTCAAGCTTGAGGAGGATAACATGTGCTTGTTCTATAATTTTCCCTTCGGGCAAACCTGTTGCTACGTTTGGCGAGTCTAGCAACAGTGAAACTCGCTCTTGTCCAGATGGACAAGTATTTTTCTATTATTTTAACGAGTTTAACGACAAGGATAACTCGGTCCTTTTCATCTTTAGAGAGTTTGAAAATGGACGAAAATGAAATTCCAGTAGTCCTTTTTCGTAGCATAATCCCTTAAGTCCAAAAAAGTATAAAATAATACGAAAGGGATGACTTTTCGATCGCTTTAGCGAGCTGAAAAAGACAAGCGCTTGATATTTTTGTGGGATGATCCCTCAGGGCCAAAAAGATTAAAATGTAAAGGTGGGATCACGCTTCCCTTACTTTAAAGAGCTGGAAAGGCCAGTAGCTTGGCAATATTTTCATATTTAATGAGTCTAAAAAGAGCTTGAAAGAGACTCATTTTTTGAGGAACGAGTGATGTTTTCGGGTAGCAATTGGTCCCAGGTAAGTTTGGAACTTCTCAAAACATGGCAGTGTAAGGAGGGTGGCTAACAGAATCACTCATCGCAGCTGTTCTTCAAAAGGGTAAACAATCAAGTGGAAGCGTATGATCGGCCAAAAGACTGGAGGTGACGGTAAGAACACAACCAAGGCTTAAAAGGCTTATAGCATGGAAATCACAGAGGTCGTTCACTGAAGGCGGGTTTATTTTTTAATGAGATTGAACCTTGCGTTAACATATGCTCAGTGGCGGGTTTATTTTTTAACGAGCTTGAACCTTGCGAAAACATTGTGCATGCCAGTCGCTTTTCAGATGTCTCTCATTAGTAGGTTCATTTTTTAGCGAGCTTGCACCGTGCGAAACTTTGATCATTGCCTTTTTATGTAGGCTGGAAACGACCAAACTACAGAGCTAACTACACTGAAAGCTAAGGAACTACTGAGGTTAGGTAGGAGGGTTTTATTAGTAGACAAAACACTTCCTTTGCTTCATCCATGCACTGCAGACAAAGGTCAATGGTGGTTAGACCAATCACCTAACCTAATAAGTTGAAACTAAAAAGCTAAAAAGCTAAAAGATGAAATTGGTCGTTTTTCACTTGCATAAAAAAAGGTTTGCATGCCCCCAGGTGTTTAGAAAAGGAGTTTCTAGGTTACCGTATGGAAGTCCCTGCGGTTAGGCAAGATTGTTTTGTTTGCGGAGCAGACATAACACTTCCTTGGCTCTGTCCATCAAAATAGACAAAGGTGTATGGTGTGAGCTTCCAATCACATAACTTACGAGGAAATCACTGTTTCGGACCAATCCCATAACCTACACGGAAATGGTATTTTAGCTCAACATCTAACCTACAAGGAAATCTATCTTTTCAGCTGGGTTTGCTTGCCGAAGCAGACCAGGGTGCATGCCCCCTAAGCTTCGTTACATTCACCGGACTACTCGCGGTAATTAGGTGGATGAACTGAAGGTTGAAGAGACATTCTTGACGCAAAGAGGCCATTCAAGGATGATGTTTGACTTGTAGCTGTGTTTGAACCGGGAAATGAAAGCTGGTCAATAAACTGTACCATTTGGCCTTCATGCGGGAAACACATCACTCGAAAGAGTGTGGAAACAATAGCTTCCATGCTATAAACATAGTCACGCCCAAGAAGTAGATTGTAATCTAATGGCCCTTGGACTACCATCACGTTCAAGTGAACGGTTTTCCTTGTCAAAGTTATAGGCAACTTCGGAAGGATCCCTAACGGTCGATTGGTTCCTTTGTTGAAGTCTGACAAATTTTGATTCTCAGGTAGAAGCGATGGCGAACCAAGCGCTTTCCAAGCAGTTGAGGAAAGGATACTCACTAAAGACCCTTCATCTATGATGGTGCTAGACACGATCAGTTTGTAAACTTTTACTATGATTCAGAATAGTTGATTAGACGGAAGGCGCGGTCCTGCTAGTTGATTCCAATTGAAGGAAACGACCAGATTTCTTGGAGGGGGGGACAGAATAAACGGATGGATGAATCTCTTGAACTGGGGAACTTTTCTCCTGTTGTAAAGGAACGGGTGGATTTCCCCCAAGTTCATCAGACTCTGTATTAACAAAAAGAATTTGGATAGTATTGTTCTCATTCTCTTTGGAAATTGTATCATTTGAAGGTGGACCTTCTGAAGGCAAGATTGGGTCGACTACCATCTCAACTTGTTGACTTTGGTCTAGTATGGACTCAGAAGGTTTACTTTCAACGATAGGCGCTTCGACCGATGATTGAGTTACATCAGTCGGGTTTTAAACTAGCGATGGACTTGGTAAGAGTTTCTTGTATCCACGTGGGAGTCCCTGCGGCGAAGCAGGACGGTTATCCAAGACACTCTTGGCTTCGTCCATAAAAGGACATTAGTGAAGGGCATGATCACCTTCACATAACCTACATGGAAATCTGACCTTTCCTTTTTGTCTATTGACTTCATTTTCACTAGTCGATGGTGTGTTGTCAACATGATCGCTAGAGGTTGATGACACCGGGCGGAGCAAACGGGGAGACCATTCTCTCAAGATCTGCGGAATGCAAGGACAATCTTGATGAAGGTGGTCTCCCTTGCAAATTATGCATGGAGATCAGTGCTTGGACAGCTTGGTGTGCAGATTTTCACTAGAGGATTCATGGTTGCCCCCTTGCTTAGCCGACTTCTTCTTCTTCTTCTCCTTTCCTTTCTTCTTCTTCTCAACCACTTGGTTTTTAGTATCACTAGTTTCACCAAGCGAAGAGGAAGAAGGGGAGGGAGAAACAAACGAAGTAGAAGGTGAAGGGCAACTTCAGTATCATATGGTTGCTGATTCGATTGTTGAGGAATCACGGTATTTTGAACGACAAAGGTTGAGAATAGCCATACTAGCAGGCCAATTGTGATTCCCGAAAGGGACAATGTAGCCATATACGGAGCACTGATATCTCCCCAAGAAGAGAAGGGGCTAGGATTTCCCCCAAGAGGGATTCCTTGATCGATGGACTCCATTAACTCAACCTAAGATCAACGAAGGAACACGGATGTTATTCCGAATTAAATAAATTTTAATGACGCTTTGACACAACTTTGGTTTTTCAATTTTTAAGAGTCGAGAAAAAGTTAAAGACGACTCTAGTTGCCTTCGATATTTAATGAGCCTGAAGTGATAAGTGCTCAGATGGACCTTTTTTTTTAAGGAGTCGAAAAGGAAAGAAAGTGACTACTCTAGAAATCTAGACAGAGGGATTACCAAACCAATCACAAAACTGCAAAATACATCTTGGTGGTAAATTAAAGAAAAATTACCAAGGACTTATGTACGACAGTCAATCTTCCCGAATGCTGTGTTCAGTGCTTTGTGATTGATAGGGCGGCAGACACGGCTTCCTATGGATAAAGGATATTAGCCTATTGTGGTCTCCCTGTATATACTCGACGGTACGGGGAGCACAAGTCCATACTAGCACTTGTCGTATCAAAGAGGAGGAACCACCCAACCTTTGATGAAAACGATAGTTACCAGGTTTTAGGACGCTGAAATACGCCTCTAGCCTAGACCTTTAGATGTGTTGTGTTAGGTTCCAAAGCGTTGTTATGTTCATTGAGATTTATTTTAGAGTTGATCTTGCTTAGAAGTTTGTTTTTCAAGGTTCACCTCGTGATGTAGATGTAAAATTCCTAAATATGCAATTTAAAACGATAAACAGTCGTTTATTTTAGCAATGAAAATCCTAGCTACTAAGGAAAGAAGATTACGATTCTTTCAACAGAGAGCAGAGAGCACACACTAAATGCACTTTTCCTAAATCATTTTCGCACATAGTCTAAATGCAATTGCAGATGCATGTATTTGTTTTTCGTTTCCTTAATGTGAGAATGCCAAAAAGGAAAACTAAGTACAGATCTGAACTATTTTCTTCAAAGCGACACTTCGACAATTTCTTTTCAAAATGAAGGGAAGACTAAAAAGACACTTTTCAATTTCGAATAGAAAACTGCTTTCGACACTTTAAATATTAACAATTCAAATCAAATACAATGGCAAAAGTACAATCGACTATCTAGAGGAGGAAGACTTTACGACACTCTTTTTTTTTACTCAAAATGACAATTAGGACACTTCCTTGCAACAAAAATGACAGTTCGATTAAGCTACTTTTGACAAAGAAGGACTGTAAATGATAGACAAACACATAAAAACATTTACAAATCCCTATCAATGGAGGCTGAATAATGTAAAGGAAAGAGGCTTCAAGAATGAGTTATTGATCATGAGCAGCAAAACTACTGAATAGAGCTAAAAACAAGGAGGAAAAAACGAAATTTCAAAGAGAGAAACAATATCATTTAGTCATCGCACCTGTCCTTAAGGGAAACAGGGATGCATCTCACTTGCAACTCACGGGAGGTGCGATGCATACAGGCTGCTAGTTACAGACAGTGCGATGGGCTAGGGAACGAAACTGAGTTTGGTTTTTGCTCAAAATTTGTAGCTAAGTTAAGTGATTTAGGCTGAGCTATGATAGACAGTAGAAACAAAGTACAGAGGTACGATCTTATGAGGTTATTGAGCTACCACAAGGGCGTTTAGGATGCTTGTAAGTCAGATGTTTAGTTCATAAACCAACCCGGAGATTGACTAAAGCAACATTCATCTACTTTGCAGTTGCATAACAAAAGTAGTTTGAAGGCTAGCTGGCTAACTTCAGGCTCCGTCTGTAGTTTATAAAGCAAACAACAATAACAAACAAACAAACTATTCGCTCCCCAGTGGAGTCGCCATTTTGTTTCTGGGAAAACTAGTGTCTTTTCGATTTGCTAGTCCCACTAAGACGGGTAGCTATCTTAGAAACAAATAATCAAAGCACTTCGAGATTTCCTTTATGTATGATAGATAAGAGAGAAGCAAAGAGGACCAACTTGGATCTTCCGCTTGGCTCCTTTCTTGTTTCCTCTCTCCCTTTATAGAGCTTGCCACTCCTCTCCTACTTGTACCTCTTTAAAGAATATCTGTAGAGGCAAAGCAACAAAACACCATCAAAGCATATCGATCTATAATATCATAAATAATTCAGAATCATAAATACATTGACCATACAATTGCATTCACAAATAACAAGATTCACAAACACATGATTATATGGAGGAAAACTCAAATAACTTTATTAATAGTAGAAGAGAGGATTGCTACCCAGCTGTCTGATCCATCATCATCCTCCCAGCATCAAAGCCCTCTTCACCTCATGAAAAGCAAGATCACCCAACAATACAATGTCTCTTCTCAAAGAGAAACCAACAACACTTCTTTACGAATTACAAAATTCCAGTCTCTAGATCACTCAAATGAAGGATCTATTTATAGATATTTGCAGAGGTGTGAGTCAGCTCTGGGTTTTTGATTAGTGTCATTCCACTGATAGTTTTTGGTTCCACTTGGAGATTTCATTGATCTCTTACTCATCCTTGGGCAAATTCAGAGAGGCAAGTGTCATATGAGAAGTTTCTAGAAGATTCTTTGGGTATCCACTTAGCAAACTATCTCTGCCATTTGTCTACTCTCGCTCATCGCACCCTACAGAAGGCTCTTTCAGTATGCATTGCACCTAGCTAGTGTAGCAGTCAGTATGCATCGCACCTTGACCATGGAGCAGTCAGTATGGTCCAGTTTTGGCCAGTTCTGAGTGGTTTTTTCAGGTGGAACTTTTGGGAAATGATGTAATCAATTGACCATGATTCTTTAGGGTATGAAACAACACTTTTAGGGGTTAAAGAGCCCTTGGTTTATCGACATATATGATTGGGGTTGCAGTGCCCAAATATGTCTATAATAGTCATATTACTTTAACTGGTAGCATTTTATCCAAGAGGGTTGGTTGCTCGTCCCTTGTAATAGCCAAATGCCTTTGAGACCTTTGATAAGTGCAACCGTGCACTTTCAACAACCATGGAAGTCTACGACGAGTGCTGTCGCGTTGTCGGTCAAGGCATTGCAAGCCTTGGGGCGCACCTTGGCTTGCCGATCATCGAGGAGTATTGATCTCCTTCAGCCCTTTTCGTATTTTGCAACTCCCATGGAATCGAGAAAATAAGTTCTATTGTAAGCTTAGGTGGATACCACCATGAATGCACAGGGAGCCCTGGTCGCCATGGCGAAATGCTGGGCAAATTCAGCTAGTTGCAAAACCACCAGAACCAATTCATTGATGAATCCATGCTCGAAGGGCTAAGTTATATGCACAGAGCGCATTACGGCGAGGTCAGGCGGGGCTTAGTTTATAAGTTATTTGGGTGAGATTATGTGATCGGTCTGAGAGAAGACCTAGACATGGTTTCCATAGATCAACTGTTGAGATTCTGCCTTATCGTCATTGGATGATGGCGGGGTGACATGGCCTGGAGAGCTCTCCTGGGAAGTTCTAAGTTAACGCAATAGAGGTTTGGTAGGGATGACTAGCGCCAGGTCAGCAAGGCTTATAGCTTGGAGAACGAGTGTAGTCCAATTGGCTAGGAGTGGAGCTCGCACGAAAGCTCATCCATGAAGTTGAAAATAAAAAGTTTCGCATGTTAAAGCAGGGAAATCTGTAGCATAGTGCAGGATGACGTGGGCTAGGAGAGAGTTGCATCCATGTCGCCCCGACTGAAACAAGATCGATGCGGGGTTGGCCATAAGCGTAAATGTTTGGTGGGATGACGTAAGTTGGACCTTTATGGCAGACGACGGGCTCGACAACCATGTTATTAGCCAGGAGCAGACCCACTTGAAAGGTCAACCTTGGAGCATTACGAAGATAAAGTGCGGGAGGAAGCAAGGTGAGTCAGAGTGGGATTACGTGGTAGTACCATAGTTGGCACAAATCCAGAACGAGGGTCATGCAAGGGTGTGGCCCATCAATCCATGTGTCTCTGAGGGTTTCTCCTGAAAACACATAGGGATAACACACTCAGAGCTGCCAGGAAGATGCGACCAGGATGATGTGTCCCTGTGGTCCCATCCTGGCAAAAAAGGGAGTAGTCACATTAGGGTTTTCGGGGTAAAGGGACGGGGATGACGCGTCTTGATGGTCCCCACCTCGGTGGTACAAAAAGGAGAGAAGTTGGGGTGGTGCTGGGATGGCTTAGCACAAGGTGACATGGCTCTGCCACCTCATGGGCCAACTAGAAGCAATGAAGTGTAGAGGTGTGGCCCACTGCCCCACATGTCTCAGAGGTCCTTCCCTGAAGACACGAAGAGGAGTAGACTTGGGAAGCGCTAGGATAAGGTGTCAGGCTGACGTGGAGGTCGCACAGGTGTTAGCGGACTAGGGCGAAATTAACATGAGCCGTTGGATGGGTGGAGTGGCTGTGGACCATCGGATGGGGGTGTTGGAACCCACAACTGGAACCATGATTGCACCACGGTACCCTCCCATTAATGGTCGGGTGCAATGGCCTGCAACAATTCACCTACTGACTGTTGATTACTTTGTCTTCATTACGATTGTTGGATTGGATGGTGCTGGTGGGCACTTTTGGAGCAGGCTTGTGTGGTAAGTTTTCATTGGCCTGGGGGGGTTAATGCACAATTAGACATGTCGATTGGAGATGCGCGACATTTATTATGCCTGACATGTGTCCACCGACCACTATATAAGCATTGACATATGTCCTCCAACCACTATATAGGCATTTATATATATATATATATATATATATATTATATATATATATATATATACATCAAGGTTGGGAGACTCTTTGGAAGAGTTGAGAATCAAAGAGGACTCATCCAAACCCTAGAATGAGGATTGATAATTAAAATGAATAAAGGACAAAAAAATAATAAATAATAATAATAATAATATTAATCCCATTCTTCTGACAATATAAGAGCAATTAGATTAGTAGTAACAACGCATCCCACCAGGGTAGGGTGGGGTAAGGTTGTTATAGGTGTTATAAGAGAATCCAGGTTTCAACACTTGGATTAGATGGGCTCTATCATGTGCAAGTAGAAACTCAGTTCCCGAAAAGGCATTTCATAACGATCTTTAGTAAATTAGCTAAGTTAATGTTTAGGTGTTAAAAGCCGGTTTAAAATTGCTTTACCGCTTGTATGGTAATAATACACGGATCCCTGGTTTTGGGATGGAGCTCAAAGGCCTTGATGTGAGTAGGATGGTATCCTACTCATGGTGCTGATTGGAATTGCATATTAACTGCAATGATGTTTGGGATGTTATTGTGATAAATGCCTTGGAAATGCATGTGATTGTTGGCTAACATCAGGAGGGTTGTTTTCATGTGTTGGTTTCCATGTTTTTCCTTGTAACCGCTTGTTCTTGTTGTTAATGCCTTGTTTGGTTAAAGAATGAGGATAATAATAGTTAGGGATGAGTTTTAGTTCTTGTAAGACATGATTGATGCATTTGCGTGGTGCTCTACTTATGTGGCATGGTTGAGTATAGGATTGCTTTAGTGTAGCATAATTGTTGGTCATATGGTGAGCCTTTGCTTGCATTATGTATATTTATGAAATTTTGTATTTGTGTGTATGCTAGTTAATTGGGGTGTGAGAGTTTCATGTCCTAGTTGGCATATGGCAAAGACCTCAGTGGTTAATGTTTTCTTGTCATACTCGAACTAGATGAACTCAAAGTTAGGGGTTTGGTGTGGACCTTGTAGATGCAGGATGTGTAGCTTGCTAGAGAATGATGTGCTTGATGATTGTCTACTTATGTTGGTTGCTTACTTATGCAAGTGAATGCTTGGCGTGGCATTATGATGGATGGATTATGTGATTGCATGCAAACCAAAGATGTATTTGTGAACATGATAATTGTTGATTATAAGATGGCAAGTGTCATTTGATTCAACTTCTAATTCCTGCAATATTTTCAACATTGGAATTCCCTGGGAGGTAGGGATAACGGCATCAACTCCATAAACCAATTGGAAAGGTGACATTCCAATTGATTCCTTAGTGCTCACCATATCAGCCCATAGGCAGTTATCAACATTTTGTGCCAAGGCTTCTTGTTTTCCTGTAACAACTTCATTATTATTTTGACCAAGCTCTTGTTAAAAGATTCTGCTAACACATTTCTTTAAGGATAATAGGTAGTAGAATGTCCTAAAACTATTTGATATTTATTGCAAAAATCTACCATCTTTTTAGATTTAAAAGCAACAACATTATCAGTGATGATTTTGTGAGGACAACCAAACCTAGAAAGAATATTACCTTCCATGAATTGAATAATTACTAAGTTTGTGGCCTGCCTAGTTGGAACTGCTTCTATCCATTTGGTGAAGTAATCTGTAGTTGTCAAAATCCACTTGTGTTGAGCTAAAGAGCGAGGATGTATTTCCCCAATAAAATCCAAACCCCACTCCTGAAAAGGTACTTCTACTGAAATAGGCTTCAAAGGAAAAGGTAAGAGTTTCCTTTTCCTTTCAAAAATTTGACACTGATGACAAGTGGAAACCCTTTTAAGCACATCAACAAATAAGGTAGGCCAATAAAAGCCAACTCTCAATATTTTATTTGTTGTAGTCTTCCAGAAAAGACGCCCTCCACAGTGACCTTTATGAAACTCTTGCATTATCTTATCTGCTTCTTCCTCCAACAAACAGTTCAATAAAATCCCCCTAGCATCCTTCCAAAACAAATCTTGATCTAGAATGTAGAATTTAACAGATTTTAATTTCAGAAATCTTTCTTTAGTCTTTTTCAAACCTGGTGGAGCTTGTAAATGTTGTAAAACATAAACAATGTTTGTGTACCAAGGGGAAGTAACAAAAATCTCTGATACCTGTTGTACAGACTCTTCTTCACTGTCTAGAGCAGTGATGAAATTGATGTCCAATGTATGCAAATTTGATTTAGCCATTAATTTAGTTAACCCTTGCTTTGTAGGCTTAATCTCAATATCATAATCTGAAATAACAGCGATACACATACCCCTTTTTCCATCTGGATCATTTTGAGTAAGGATGTCCTTTTCTACTGCATTGGGAACAAAAACAATTATATGAGAATGTAAGATATATACTCTGAGATCTTTCAAAGCTTTTACCAAGGAAAAAGCTTGTTTTTCCATAATATTGTATTTCAAAGAAACATCTCTTAACTGCTGCCCATACCCCTCCTTGTTTCTCTACATTATTACTGCTGCAATAGCATGTTCTGAAGCAAAAGAAAAAATAATGAAATCTTTAGTGAAATCAGGACTGGCTAAAATAGTAGCATGAGTCAAACTTGACTTTACCTCACTCAATGACCTTTTTGCTTCTGCATTCCATTTTTATTTCACTGTCCTTTCTCAACATGTTGGTGATAGCTCTTAAGATTTCAACTAAATTTGGGATAAACCTCCTTAGAAATTTAATTCTACCAATGAAATATTATACTTCCTTTTTGTTTCTTGGGGGATCAATTTTCATGATATCCTCAATTCTACTTGGGTCAATTTGGATACCATCTTTGGAAATTATATGTCCCAATAGTTTACCCTCTTCCAGACCAAAAAGAGACTTTTTTAGGATTCAAAGAAATACCAAATTTCCTACATTTCTCAAAGACAATTTTTAAATGAAACAAATGATCTTCATTAGTTTTAGAAAATATAGTAATGTCATCTAGATATATTACAATAAACCTTTTCATCTGCAAAAGTTGCTCCTGCATTCATAAGCCCAAAAGGCATCTTCACATACATGAAAGTACACCAAGGAGTTGTGAAGGATGTTTAGTCTTGATCATCTGGATGCATTGAAATCTGGTTGTAACCCCAAAAAACATCAAGCAATGAAACACTGCTAGAATCAACTACCCTCTGTAGAATATGATCCATCTTCGGTAAAGGGTAATTATCTTTGAGAGAAACTTTATTAAGGTTTCGGAAATCCACACATAACCTTTTTTCTCTAGTTTTTTTCTCGCTGGTACTAGATTTGATAACCATTTAGAAAATATCAAAGGTACAATAATCTTGGCATCAAAAGGCTTCCTTATCTCTTTTTCAATTAAAGGTAGCAGAAGGGGATTCACTTCCCTTAGCTTCTGCTTGAAAAGTTTCTAGTATTCTTTAATAGGAATAGTATGTTGAATAATACTAGTATCATAGGCCTTCAAATCTTTGTATTCCCATGCAAAAACATTAGAGTATTCTTTCAATAAATCAATGTATTTATGTTTCTCTTCAGGAGGTAAAGACTTAGAAAGCTTCACAATCTTTGGATTATCTTTAGTCCGTATGTTACAATCCTCTACTTTAGCTCCCAAAGGCTGTATTTTGGGCTTATAAGCCACATCATTGAAATCAAATAATTCTTCAAGTGGTACCAAACCTCTTGGTATTAAATTATCTTTTAGTTGCAGGATTTTAAGCTTTGTTTCATGTTCATCGGAATTCTCATTGATCTTACTCAGAATATTCTTTTGACTATCATCTTCAACACTACTTTCTGTATCAATATGCAAATTTGCAAACTCTCCCTTTAACTGTAAAAAAACTTTGTAACTATTTGTCATTGTCAAACACTTGCCTGGGACAACATGTCTATGTTTCACTTCAATCTCATATTTTTTATTTGGGTGGAAAGGAATTTTACATGTACTTGCTGAGGTAGCCAATGCATCAACAAACACATTTTGACTTCTAGGAATGAAAGACAATTGATACTGTGGAAAACATTGCAAAAAATCTACGACAACAATTCTGTTTGCCCTCAACCTAGGATTCTTAGCTGAATACTCACCTTTGATTTGATTTATTATGAGTTCTGAATCACCATGGATTGAAATTCTTTTAGCTCCCGATCTCTTCAATAACTGCAACCCCAAAATGAGTGCCTCATACTTAGCTACATTTTTGGTACATTGGAAATTAAGATTGTAGGAATATGTCTTTGGTTTACTAGAGTTTGTGTCTAAGATCCATACACCAACCCCTGCTCCTTTCTTGTTCACTGGCCCATCAAAATCCATATGCCAAAGGCCTTCATCCTTATCATCTTTTGTTTCATTCTTTAATTTCACATCCTCTATTTTTTGTGATTGACTTTCCGTATGTGACATTTCCTCCTCTAAACATACGTTAGTATATAAAAATAAAGAATCAATGTCTGAATATACATAATAAAGTGTAATTATTGGGCTTGTCCCGCTGCTTACCATATATTTCATTAGAGTCTTTGTTTACAAACTCCTTTGTTGCTGGAAAACATGCATAGTTGCATATGTCATATCCATCTGCAAGGTGCCCTGCAACTTTGCTCCCCAAGATCTTGATAAGAGCATTCCATATTTAGGAGGTATATCAGCCACAACAATATCCATGACTACACTTTTTGCTGTGATTTGGGCAAGGGTTACACAAAAATCCTTGATCAAACCTAAGCATCTTACTCTGCTTGAATCAGAAGAGAAAAGGTCTTTATATGGCATGGTTATATCTATTAAGTTATGGTATGTTCTATGCTTATAACAATTTACTTCTTTTTCTTATTATATTCCACAGATTAGCAATCACATGTACATAAAGTAAAGTGCAGATAGAACATTAAACGATCGACAGAAAACAAGCCAAGACAAGAGACACAAGATGTGGCGGCTAGCCAAGGACAAACCCCACAATGTGTGGGGAAACCCTTTGATCAAATGTTCTTTTATCTTCAATAATTTAGCAGAGAGAAATAATACAATAAATTTGATTTATATCAACAGTAGCAAACCCTAGATCAACAACATCAGCATTAGCGGCTTCATCATCAAAACTAGGGCAGTCGATATCTCACAAACCGACCTTCGGATCGGCTTGATTCCACCACCGAATGTTGCAGCCTTTAGAGGAGGTTCAGCTGAACCTACAACGCAGTTTAGATGAGGAGATCTTCTGGTCCATGCAGGTCAAACTTCACTTCTGCAGTTGTAGCTTTAGTTTTAGCAGCGTCCTTCAAACTAGGGCAGTCGATATCTTGCAAACTGTCTGTCGGATCGACTTGATTCCACCACCAAAAGTTGCAGCCTTCAAAGGAGGTTCAGACGATCCTACAACACAATTCAGAAGAGGAGGTTTGATGGTCCACGCTGGTCAAAGTTTGGATCTGCAGTTGCAGCTTCAATTTCAGCAACTTCCGGCTTCACATGTGTGAGAGAGAGACCCTTTTCTGCGTAGTAGATAAGAGACTCTTTTTTGCGTAATAGAGAGAGAGATGTGATGAGATGAGTGAGTGCAAATGAGGAAAAGTCCTCTTGTACTTGTACACAACTGTTGATGTTTGAATAGATGCGATTGTTGGGCTTTTGAGCCTACATGAGTTGTAGGTTGGCTTGATATTAATTCCATAATCAAAATAAATTCATATCTCCATGAATACTTATCGGAATCGGATGATCTTTAGATCAATCTTACACCTCTCGATGAGAGGAATCTAATGAACATATTATCAGCCATGAATAAGATGACCCACATGAAGTTTGCCCCTAGTTTCCAATTTTAACACTCCCTCTCAACTAGGGAAACTTCATCTGTAATCTGTTTGTCAGTTGCTACTATTCATCCATCAAATGCACTGCTCTGTACAGCGTAACCCTTGCCCTGATCTGCTCTATTCTACCTGTTCTGCCCTGTACTGATCTGTACGACTCTCCTCTTCTTTGTTTTGTTCTGCTCTGCTTTTGTGTGAATTATGAAGAAGAAGAAATGATCGAGGATGTATCATATTGACTCAAAGTCAGTCTCAGAGTATGTACCACTGGTGCCAGACCAGTCTCAACCAACCCGAAGTCACCGTCATAGTGAGTACAACTCCTACCACTGGTCCCAGACCAGTAACATCCTCCACTGACTCAAAGTCAGTCTCAAAGTGTGTACCACTGGTCCCAGACCAGTAACAACCGACCCAAAGTCAGTGTCATAGAATGCACCACTCCTACCACTGGTCCCAGACCAATATCATTGATCCCAAATCAATGGAGGTCATCCTAGTGTAGGGAGTACGGTAGATACAACGATGCGTCCATCGATACTACTATGGTCCCTATCTTCATTTCCCTGCGCATTGATCAGACGAGAGGTACTTCCCATGAGTCCCAGACTACATGGGTAGGATGTCTCGACATGAGAACTTAATCAATCCCGTCCTCACAGGAGAACACATCAATCCTGCTACAATCACCATGGAGAACACATCAATCTAGGCCGGCATGGAGAACACATCAATCTAGGCCGCCATGGAGAACACATCAATCTTGCTACAATTTCCATGGAGAACACATCAATCTTGCTACAATTGCCATGGAGAACACATCAATCCAGGCCTCACAGGAGAACACATCAATCTTGCTACAATTGCCATGGAGAACACATCAATCTAGGCTGCCATGGAGAACACATCAATCCTGCTACAATTGCCATGGAGAACTCATCAATCCAGGCCTCACAGGAGAACACATCAATCTTGCTACAATTGCCATGGAGAACTCATCAATCCAGGCCTCACAGGAGAACACATCAATCTTGCTACAATTGCCATGGAGAACACATCAATCTAGCCGCCATGGAGAACACATCAATCCTGCTACAATTGCCATGGAGAACACATCAATCCAGGCCTCATTGGAGAACACATCAATCTTGCTACAATTGCCATGGAGAACACATCAATCTAGGCCGCCATGGAGAACACATCAATCCTGCTACAATTTCCATGGAGAACACATCAATCCAGGCCTCACAGGAGAACACATCAATCTTGCTACAATTTCCATGGAGAACACATCAATCCAGGCCTCACAGGAGAACACATCAATCCTGCTACAATGTCACCACGGGGTGTACATGTATACCACCAGGGGATAGTGAATCATCTTGTGGTCATATGCTGCGCCAAGAAGTACCCCGCACCCCACTGGAGCTCCCAGAGCTCAATGCATCATACAGGACCCTCATTAGAGGGTCTTTGAACAACTCTAAGTTGTTCTCGGAAAGTCAGGAATTTTACTTTCCCAAGGGGCTTTGTTAGAATGTCGGCGACCTGTTCATCTATACCGATATGTTGGAGCCTTATAACTCCCCCCTGCACCATATCTCGAATATAGTGGTACCTGATATCGATATGCTTGGAGCGATCATGAAATACGAGATTCTCTGACAAACGAATCCCACTCTGGTTGTCACAAAGGATCACAGTGGTATCCAATGTAAATCCAAAAATCTCACTGAAGAGCTTTCGCAACTAGATTGCCTCACAGGAGGCCATGCTAACAGCGACATACTCTGCTTCAGCGATGCTCAAGGCCACCGACTTCTGCTTCCTACTCATCCAGGATTCAAAGCAGATCCCAAGGAGAAACAACACCCAGAAGTGCTCTTCTGGTCCTCCACATTGCTTGCCCAATCAACATCTGTGTATCCAAATAGTCTCACATCTCCGACAGTGTATCTTAACCCATAAATGATTGTGCCACGAAGATATCTGAACAGATTCTTGGCACCAATCCAATGTATATGGTGGGGTTCAACCATATGTTGACTCAACCTCTTTACTGCGAAGCATATATCTGGATGGGAGTTCACTAAGAACATTAATGCTCCGACGAGTTGCCGATACTCGGTAGCATTTTGTAAAACAGGTCCAACAACATTACCGCTTAACTTCTTGAAGTCAAGCTCCATTGGGGTAGTTACATGCTTGCAGTTCACCATACCGAATCTTTCCAATATCTTCACCACATATTTTCCTTGAGATAGGAAAGTTTCCCCTAGCTTCTGCCACACTTCAAGTCCTAGGAAATAGTGCATCAGTGCTAGGTCCTTCATTTCAAATTCAGAAGCCAGCTCCCTTTTACATTTGAGAATGAGAGGGTCTGCACTTGTTAGAAAAAGGTCATCCACATACAACACCAATATGAGAGGTTTGTCTTCTTCAACCTTAAAGTAAAGGTTAGGATCGGCTTCACTCCTAGTGAATCCCAGCTTCATCATGTAGCTATCGATCCTCTCATACCATGCTCGGGGTGCTTGCTTCAGCCCATAAAGAGCCTTCTTCAACCTGCATACATGAGTTTTTCGATCATAAATCTGAAATCCTTCGTGTTGCTCCACGTAGACCTCTTCTTTGATCGAACCATGCAAGAACACGGTCTTGACATCCATTTGATGTAGGTTCCATCCTTGTGAAGCGACAAGGGCTATGATCGAGCAGATGGCCGTATATCTGGCAACAGGTGCAAATATCTCATCATAGTCTATACCTTCCTTCTGGGAGAAACCACGAGCAACAAAATGAGCCTTATACTTTTCTGTACTTCCATCTGCTGCATGCTTTCTCTTGAAAAGCCATTTGGAAGTAATAACTGTCTTGTCCTGGGGTCTGGGAACTACTTCCTAGACATCATTCTTCATAATAGAGTCATATTCTTCGGTCATAGCATCCTTCCATACTTGATGCTTGATGGCATCTGAGAATGATGAAGGCTCATTTTGTATGATCGTGCTCATGATGGTCAGGTATCCCTGATACCTGTTAGGTTTCTTACTTTCACGAGAGGTTCCTCAGGGTGCAGCATGTCCTTCAGCATCATCAAGTAGCCCCTTAATGCATGAAGGCCTCTTCCTAGAAGAGGAAGGCTCATGTGGGGGAGGATCAATCGGATCCATGAGTTCTTCTACATCAAGCATTGAATCATCATCCTTTTCTTTCGGTTCCCTGGTGTCGGCTTTTTGAGAGCTCCTCAAATTCGGAAGATTGTCCACCTTGCTGAGAGCCATATCTTCGTCAAAGGTCACATCATGATTAATCACGACTTCCCTTTGACTGGCTACATAGATTCTATAGCCTTTAGTATTTTCACCATAGCCCATGAAAATTCCTTTCTTTCCAAATGCACCCAATTTATTTCTTTTCTCTTTCAGCACATGAAAATATACAGGGCTTCCAAAAATTCTAAAATGAGAAACATCAAGTTGCTTACCGGTGAACATTTCTTCAGGAGTCTTGGAACCCAATGCTTGATGAGGGCCTCGATTTTGTACATATACGGCAGTGTTTGCAGCTTCAGCCCGTAGAAACTTCGGAAGTCTTTGATCATGTAGGATGGCCTAGACAGCTTCCATAATCGTGCGGTTCTTCCTTTCTGCCACACCATTCTGTTCAGGAGTATATGGTGTAGTAGTCTCCTTCATGATGCCAACCTCTTTACAAAAATCATGGAACTCATTAGATTCATATTCAATCCCATTATTAGTTCTTAAGATCTTGATCTTCTTTTCGGTTTGATTCTCGATCAGGGCTTTGAAGTGTCGAAACCAAGAGAACACTTCATCTTTCTTTTTCAAGAAGTATATCCAGGTCTTTCGAGAATAGACATCTGTAAAAGTAAGATAGCATGAATATCCTCCCAAGGAGTTCATAGGAATCATATCAGATATGTCTTAGTGAACTAGTTGTAATATATCGAAGGTCTTGCTTTGAATTGAGGGGAATGGTCCCCTTTTGAGCTTTCCTTCGGCACATCTTGGACATACACCTTCTTTCTCTACCTGGAATTCGGGCATCCCTGTTACCATCTGTCTTACAAAGGTGGGCAAACCTCTGATGCCAAAGTTCAGACTGAAGAGTTGTGTCACAAGACATGACACCTAGGGGACTTCCATCGACCTGATATAAAGAATCAACTCGAAACCCAAGAGTGAAAGCATCTTTAACATTACTTTTCCATATGGGTACCTTGCCATTGCTAAAGGTTACCTTGTAGCCTTTGTCTTCCATTGCCGGGATGGATACCAGGTTCTTTTTGAAATCAGGTACATATAATACATCTTGTAAGTGGATCATATTACCTTGATTCAATTTGAGAGAAACATTGCCTACACCTTTCACGGGGTATTTTATGTCATCTCCAAGGACAATTTCCAGGTTAGTTTTTTTTTCTACCAAATTATGGAGTACTTTGTAACCAGTGAAGTGTCTTGAGGCACCACTATCAATGAGTCAAATTCCCATTGAGTCCAAAGGAGCAAAGATAGATAGGGCAACTGGTAGATAATATTCAACCTGCTTATTGTCAACAGTGTTAGATTCATACATGGAATTTCTAGCCTTCTTGAATAGTTGTCCTCTTCCTTGATTTCCAGCACTCCTTTTACCTCTGCTATTAGATTTGCCATTCCTTTGATTGCCATGTTAAGTTATGGTATGTTCTATGCTTATAACAGTTTACTTCTTTTTCTTATTATATTCCATAGATTAGCAATCACATGTACATAAAGTAAAGTGTAGATAGAACATTAAACGATCGACAAAAAACAAGCCAAGACAAGAGACACAAGATGTGGCGGCTAGCCAGGGACAAACCCCACAATGTGTGGGGAAACCCTTTGATCAAATTTTCTTTTATCTTAAATAATTCAACAGAGAGAAATAGTACAATAAATCTGATTTATATCAGCGATAGAAAACCCTAGATCAGCAGCTCAACATTAGCGGCTTCATCATCAAAACTAGGGTAGTCGATATCTCACAAACCGACCGTCAGATCGGCTTGATTCCACCACCAAAAGTTGTAGCCTTCGGAGGAGGTTCAGATGAACCTACAACGCAGTTCAGATGAGGAGATCTTCTGGTCCATGCAGGTCAAACTTCACTTCTGTAGTTGCAGCTTCAGTTTCAGCAGTTTCCTTCAAACTAGGGTAGTTGATATCTCGCAAACCGTCCGTCGGATCGACTTGTTTCCACCACCAAAAGTTGCAGCCTTCAGAGGAGGTTCAGATGAACCTACAACGCAGATCAGAAGAGGAGGTTTGATGGTCCACACTGGTCAAAGTTTGGATTTGCAGTTGCAGCTTCAGTTTCAGCAGCTTCCAGCTTCACATGTGTGAGAGAGAGACCCTTTTCTGCGCAGTAGAGAAGAGACTCTTTTTTGCGGAGTAGAGGGAGAGAGATGTGATGAGATGAGTGAGTGCAAATGAGGAAAAGTCCTCCTGTATTTATACACAACTGTTGATCTTTGAATAGATGTGACTGTTGGGCTTCTGAGCCTACATGAGTTGTAGGCTGACTTGATAATAATTCCATAATCAAAATAAATTCATATATCCATGAATACTTATCGGAATTGGATGATCTTTAAATCAATCCTACACCTCTCGACGAGAGGAATCTAATGAACATATTATCAGCCATGAATAAGATGACCCACATGAAGTTTGCCCCTAGTTGCCAATTTTAACAATATCTAATCCGAGTTTCTCCATAATCACTTTAGTGAGATTATGTGAAGCACCCAAATCTAGCATGGCATTATGCAAAATGAAATCATGAATGTCAAGACTAACAAAAAAAGGTGGCACATTACCATCCTGTGATTTTCCCTCAACTGATGGTCCAAATAACAATTATGGCTAGTCATCACTTACGTTCACAGTAGCTATTCCCTCCTCTATCTTTAGTGCTTTTATAACTTGACTCTTCTATACACTTCTTTCTTCACCAATCCAGTTAGAGGAACATAAATTTTCACCTTTGATAGCTCATGTTCAATATTGAAAGAAGGTTGAGGCTTTTCTACCTCTTTCTGAGTTGTATCTTGTTTTTGAGGGGGTTTCCTTTTGAGGATCAACCTTCGTTTGACTTGTAGAAGGTGTATCAATTTGGAACTTTTTAGGAGGATTTGCTGCAACTTTCTTATTTCTCAGATTATATTGTTTGTGCACTTCCATAATAGCATTTTGATAACCCATTTTGTAATCCTCTGATTCTATAGACATGACATCTTGTTGTGCTAACAAGAACAAATCTTGTTCCTCTTTGGTCAAGAAAACATTATTTATTTCTCCTTCACCAAAAAGATTAATCTGATTCTCTTCTAGCTCATCTGCTGTCTCATTTTCTTCCTTTGCATAATTTTCCTAAAAAGGAGGTCTAATTTGCTGTTGATATGTTGGGTTTCTTGGCTCTCTTTGTTTAATTTGGGGCTGGTTACTTCTAAAATTTGGATTCTTGATATGAGGACCCCCTTGTGATTCTTTTGGTGGAGCTCTATCTGTCAAAGTCATTCTTTCCATCATTCTCTGCATAGTTTTAACCAAAGTGTCTAGTCACATTTGATGATGAAAATGGTTCCTCTTTAATAGTCACTCTCTTTTCAACCCTCAGTTTGGCTTTCTTGGCAAGCAGATTGGCCTCTACACTAACAACATTCTTTTGCATCTTTTCTAAAGTGGTTGGATTTCTTTCTCTCAAATGATAGGCCATGTCAGTATCAAAACCATCTAGATATCGAAGTAAAGCCAATCCTAGAGGAGGCTTTATTTCTATCGGAATAGAATTATAAAGGTTGTTGAATCTATTTGAATAATCTTGAACTGACTCTCTTGGAGCTCTTCTTAAAATTTCATATTCTGCAAGAATCTGAAGTGGATTCTTCTTAACCTCCCAACGAGGAAGAAAAACTTGATGAAATTGCTGTAAGTTGGCAATACTGCCTGCTGCTAATCCCTTATACCATATTTTTGCTTCACAAGTCAAACTTTGAGCAAACAACCTTATTTGAACATCATCATCATCAACCTCTTCTAGGTCTGCAAAATCATTCATCTTATCGATGTGTTGCTGAGCTGTAGCGGGCCTAGTTCCATCAAGTTGTGGTATATGTTGTGAATAATTTAGTGGCATAACATTTAGTGGTTGTTGCAAAACCAAAGGGGCATAACGAGTTGCCATGATTGGAGTAGGGGAGGAGGATGAAACTGTAGTTGTGCTTGATATTAAGGGTGGTAAAGGAGGTGGAACTGTGACCTGCTAAGTTGCTAGAAAAGGAGTCTGGATGAGAGATGAAATGGGGATAATGGAAAAAAGGGAAATTACACGGGAGGTCAATGATGAGATAGAAGAAGAAATGGTAGTTTGTTGAACTACAAATGGTTTTTAACCAATCTGATTCAATTGGGTTACTAGATCTTCAAGATTTTCAAACTGTTGTACACGATCTTTATCAGAATCTAAAATGACAGGCTGATGCGTTGAGATATCAGGTCTCATAATGGATTCATCAAAGACTGTTTCAGGGAAAAATCTTTTTGATTTGTTTATGAAAGGATTATGCTCAAAGGGTAAATCAAACTCAATATCCTCAACTGTTATAAAACTTTCTGGGAGTGAATTAGATATCGACAAAGGATTATTGCTTGCTTGACCTTTTGTAAAGCTCTTTTTTCTAATCATCCTCTCAAGATTATTTACAACTTTGGGAGGATTAGGATCTGGATGGGATTGGGTGTAAATCTTTCTAGGAGCCAGATCTTCAAAGAAATTATTTACAACTGGGAATATATACAACTTTTGGGTGAAAAATTTAGCCTAAAGATTTACGAACTCACTGTCACCCACAGGGGATAGGTTTAAGATTTTGTAATCAAAGTTACCAAGGAAGAAGTCCCCAGTATAGTCGTTAGAATGTTAGAACTCCGTAGTTTTCCTAGGCTGAAAAGGAAACTGCAGAGGTAACCACAAACCACTTCCAAAGCTAGGATCTAGCCCTTCTAGCATCTGAGAGGGTTCTCTCTGTATGATTTTTATTCTTAGTGTTTAGATTTTAGGCTAGATATGAAAGGACACGATAGATTTTGTAAAGTTTTGGTTGTAAAATGGAAAAAAAGTCCATTGGGCATGGAGAACATCACCATTTTCTTGACACAAGAATCCTGAAAACAAACTGCCTTTGTATTGCTGAATTGATTACTTCAAAAATATATTTCACTATATATACAATCACAAAAAAAACTTTTCTTCTTGCGTAAGCCAACCCTTACTAAGTATTTTTACAAAATAATTATAGAGATGGCCTCGAATTGATTCAGACTTCAAATAAAATTTATTGCAAAATAATATCTACTGAAAACATGTAGATATTTCCAAATTAGAACTAAGGAATAGGAAATCTAAACTATTTCTGATTTTCTGTTCAGAGTTTGAGGTGAACTGTTGATGATTGTAGCTACTTTTGTGCTTCTTCTCTTTGCCTGTTCTCCAAAACTGTAGGATTTCTGTTTTTCTTTATTCTACTAGCTCCAACAACTTATCCCATCACTCTTCATTAGGAATTGAAAATTTTACCATGCTCCAAAATCTCTCATCTAATTATGTGTATGTCTAAAAAGTTGGTTTGTTTAAAAATAGATGATGCATTTGATGTTAAATGAAGAGATCATGTTGTAGGCCTTCCATGAAAGCTTCTCCACTTATAGTTCCTCTTACTTTAGCAAACTTGATTGCATCTGCAATAATATTACATAATTGATCTTGATAATTTTCCAATGGATTCAGTTTGCCATTAGAAGCTCTTAATGTTGGGAGCCCTTTCTTCTGCAATACACTAAATTTTCTGTTAAATATTTTTATTTTTAACTCCAATTCTTTGCACTTATTCTACAGCTATATCATGACATTCCACTTTGTTAATACCCTTTTTACTTCCATCACTGTGCTTGTTCTGTCTTGAATATGGAGTTCTTCAAGCTCTTCCTTAGTTTTAGAATTCAACATTTTAATAATTCTATTTGCGTCAATATTTGTTTGTTCAATTGCTGCCTTGACATTTTGCACTAACTCTTCCTACTCAAATATGATTTGAATGGATGACCATAATTTTGTGATGTTTGCATTTATCTTATGCCATATACTCTTTTTGGCCTCTACCAAAATATGAGTTGTTAGAGACTAATTCTCATACTTTTGAATTTGCTGTATCAATTTGTAATTATTTTGCACCTCTGCTAGGTATGCATTATTTGCTTTTATCTTGATTTCCTGCATCCTTGTGAGTGTTGTTGTTAACTTCTCATTTTACTTATTTGTTAATGATAATTCTCCCAAAGCTTGGAATAGCTTTTCAGAAGAATCTGAAGTTGATGCTTGTGTTGTTTGTTGTACTTCCTGCTATGTTGATGTACCTGTTGCTGATGTAATTTCTACTTCCAATTGTTCCTTTTCCTTCAACAATGCTTCCATGTCTTGTTCCATCTTTTGGGTTTGAACATTTTGTTCAACTATTATTTTGAACAACTTTTCTTTCTCCATTTCCAGATTGGTTACTTCTTTGGCCTGAGGGTGCTATGTGGTTGGAAGCTTAAGTTGTTTCCTGAGCGCTTGAATATATGCATTTTTGTTTTTAATTATCTCCTCGGCTGCCTTGACATCACTAGGATCATGTCCTAGTTTGACTATTAAATCTTCTAAAGTTTTAATTCTAGTGTCTTTGGCCAGAGAAGACATTCGTTTTATCTTCAACTGTGAATGCATATTATTCAGAGAAGTTTGTAACTTTGAGATACCCATGGCTGAACTGGTCAATGTTGAATAAATCATCTCACTTGCTTTCTTATGCAAGTCAATTCGATCGATTGCATGAACCATTTTAGTATCAACATAAAATATTCAAGCTTTTTGGTATCAACATAAAGTATTGAAGCTTTGTAGTCTTCTGCACTTCTGGGCGCTGGAACTGTAGGTTCCAAAAATGCCATTTGGAACTGCCCCTTTTCTGTGTCAAATGCAGACAACAACCTGTGTTGAGTGGTGGCAATCTGTTTCCAGAATTCTGAATATGTTGAAGCCTTCAAAGCTTCATTCTTCAACTTGATCTCCCTGTATCTTGCAAAAATATTCTGTTGTGCTGGAATCTGAGATGTAGGAGAGATAGGAGACTCAATTGTCTCATCAACATATGGGAATGAAGTGGTGGGAATACCTGTCAAAACCATTGTAGTTTGCTCCTGTGAATTCTTTTCTTCTCAGGATCCTTCTTGAATATTTATTACTTGAGATTACCATTGTAGTATTAGTCTTTAGATCCTTCTTTCTCCTCTTGAAGACACAGAAGTCTGCAGCTTGTGCTTCTGAATCTGTAGGGGACATACTTTCCCTCGGCCTCTTGATTTCTTTGTCCTTTGGAATAAGGGTTTGCAGAGATGATTGACTGAGATTTGTTCTTCAGCCTCTTGTAGTTTGTTCTTTGTCCACTGCTCCTGATTTTGCATACCACTCTATCTTTGGCCTAGGTGTATGTGCATATGGAGTGGTCTTCTGCTCAACTCTTAGCTTTGAAATTATCCCTAAGGGATCATAAGACCATGTGAAGCTTATTTTAAATTTCATCTTCTTTAATATTGCCTCCACTTCCTTTGTTGTTGCTATGATATTTACAATAGCCCAACATGTGCCTTCAATTTAAATTGTGCTTTCTTTTTATTTGATACAAAATGTAATTCATCCATATTTAACATCTATGTAGTGTATTCCAAAGCAAAAATCCTTACTGGTACAAAAAATGGTAATCTATAGGGAGGAAGCTCACACCCATAGATCTAAATATTTGTATAGTTCTACTAGAGATAACAATATCCAACTTTTGACTGTTCTGAAAGATGCAAAACTTTGTTGATCTCTGGTGAAATGGGCGGAAGGAGCGTTGAAAGGTGGTGTTTTTTTCTTGGGAGGTGGGGGCGAAAAAGGGAAGGACCCCCCGAAATAAATGAGGAGTCGCCATGTTGCCTCGGGTGGTCTTAAAGTTAAGCATATTTCAGACCCCCCCCCTCGTTAAGTCCCGAAAGGTCGGGGTGGGGGAGCCGAAATTCGTCCCCCACTGTTGATCTGGACAGGGACTTCTACCTTCGAAAAGTGAGAACGCTTAATGAAAAGCGACAAAGTATGTCGAGTCACCTTGATTTCCAAGCTTTAAAACAACATTTAATATAATATGATAAATTGGTGTCATTTGCACTAGTGCACCCTTTGGGGTTTTATCATTATTTATATATTTATTTTTCTTTTCCCCTTTAATCTTTATTCTTTTCTTTTCTATATTTCCTTTTATAGGCTAGACAATATAAAAATGAAAAAAAATTCACAATATCACTGTGGGATAAATGGATAGATAACCATACCTGGATTACTATATTTATAGGACCCTAACAATACCTTCCCATTAACGATCGGGGACAACGACCCGTCGCAATTCACCTGCTGACTGTCGATTACTCTTCCCTCATCGCAACCGTAGGATTGGATGGTGTTGGTTCAAGAGATGTTGGATTAGCAGTAACAACCCAACCCACTAGGGTAAGATTGTTACAGGTGGTATTAGAGCATCCAGGTTCAACATTTGGACTGGATGGGCTCTATCATGGGTAAGTAGAAACATAGTTCCCAAAAACGGGCTTCATAATGATCTTTAGTAAATTAGCTAAGCTAATTTTAGGTGTAAAACGCTGGTTTAAAATTGGTTTACTACTTGCATGGTAATAATGCATGGATTCCTAGTTTTGGGATGGAGCTCAAAGGCCTTGTTGTGAGTAGGATAGTATCCTGCTCGAGGTGTTGATTGGACTTGCATATTAACTACAATGATGTTTCATGTTAATGTGATAAATGCCTTGACAATGCATGTGATTGTTGGTTGGCATCAAGAGGGTTGTCTTCACGTGTTGGTTGCCATGTTTTTCCTTGTAAGCATTTGTTCTTGTGGTTAATTCCTTGTTTGTTTAAAGAATGAGACTGATAATAGTTAGGGCTGAGTTTTAATTCCTGTAAGGCATGATTGATGCATTTATGTGGTGCTCTAGTTATGTGGCATGGTTGAGTATATGATTGTTGTATTGTATCATCACTTTTGGTCATATGTTGAGCCTTTGCATGCTTGGGAGAATATGTATGTGACTATTAATATGATGCAAGGAACCCTACGAAAACTCGTGATTGCTTGCATTATATATATTTATGAAATTTATTATCTGTATATGCTAGCTAATGGGGCGTGTGAGTTTCATGGCCTGGTTGGCATATATGGCAAGGACCCCGGTGGAGGTTGACTATTTCTATATGATGAAATGGTTATTATGTTTATTAGGGGTGTTTTGTCATCGGTGGTTAATGCTTTCTTGTCAGATTGGAACCAAATGAACTCAAAGGTAGGGGTTTGTTGTGGACCTTGTAGATGCAGGATCTGTAGCTAGCTAGAGAATGATGTGCTTGATTATTGTCTACTTATGTTGGTTGCTTACTTGTGCAAGTGAATGCTAGGTGTAGCATTATGATGGATGGATTTTGTGATTGCATGCATACCCAAGATGCATTCGTGAATATGCTAGTTGTTGAATATACAGAAGATTGATTCCTTTGTACCTGTAAAGGCATGATTTAAACCAAGCTAGGATATATGTATATATAAAATGCACACATTAGGTTCTAGATTTTGAGACATGTGACTAGCCTTTGAATTGAGATATGTGTGGATGTGAATGCTTGCATGATCCTGTGATTGCTTGTGTTGCATAATATGGTTGATACTATTGACCTTATATATATCTATATATATATATATATATATGGCAATTGGATGGGAACATCAAATGGCCTGTATATGATATAGTGCCTCGAGATATTAGAGGTATGATGTGGCACAACTTTTAGGGAGCCAGGGGATTGATAAATACTTGGTTGCAGGTATTTATTATAACAACAAATATCATGGTTAGTTACAAACTAGTTGCAGGAGCAGAGTGCATGCTGATTGGGATGGTGTGACGAAATGTGTTAACTTGAATTATGATGGATGGATTTTGTGATTGCATGACAACCCAAGATGTAGTCCTGAGTATGATGGTTGTTGATTATAATATGGCAGGGGTTCATGCGGAGGGTTGATTCCTTCATACCTGTAAAGGCATGATTGTAAACAAGATGGGGATATATATATAATATATATATATATAATATATATATATATATATATAATGCACACATTAGGTTCTGGATTTTGAGACATGTAACTAGCGTTTGAATTGAGATATGTGTGGATGTGAATGCTTGCATGATCCTATGATTGCCTGTGTTGCATAGCATGGTTGCTACTATTGACTATATACACACACACAGATATATATATATATACATCAAATGGCCTGTATATGATATAGTGCCTCGAGATATTAAAGGTATGATGTTGCACAACTTTTATGGAGCCAAGTGATTGATAAGTACTTGGTTGCAGGTATTTGTTATAACAACAAATACCACGGTTAGTTACTGACTAGTTGCAGGAGTAGAGTCCTATAATGAATCTGCCTCAATATGACAATTATAAGTATGATAAATGTTAAGGTAACATGAGATTTTTTCTAACTGACCCTTTGAAGTTGCAAATGCCATGGCCGTCGTTGATGTTAATAAGAGGGATGAATTATTCTTGTGTCAAAAACTTGATTAAAATAGTAGTGTGGCCTCAGAAGAGAGCATGATATTAAATAGTGCTATTAGTATGGATCAAAGAGTGAAATCTAATTTTTGTTGTGGCATGATCATGATTATGAATAATATTAATACATGCGCATTGCTAAATTTGGAAAACAAGCTTATGCATGTGATAACTGGTGCCCTGTTCTATGATACATGGTTGATGATGATCTCTTAAGGATGTGTGTGACAGCTGCACGATTACATACTTGGCTTGACGTCGTAAGATGACAACTCACATATGTGTTGTTAATTATTTTTGTGCACTAACATTTCAGTGTATTTGGCAACATATAGTAGTACTTGGTGGCATTGAAAGGAAACATGTATTGTGGCATGATGCAATAGGATATGGACTAAGCCCATCAAGAATGAGGAAGAGGAACATCCCTCCAAGGGAAAATAACCTTTAGGAATTTGGAGGTTAAGTTCAAAGACTTGGACGATGAGCCAAAGATCTGCGGAGCAGAACTTAGAAAACTCACTAGGAAACCACAAGAACTGGCTAAGTGGAATGATGAGTTGCAAAAGTCGTGGGAAATTAAATACCAAGTTGAACCCTCAAAAAGAAGGAATGGGAACTACAAGAAGAGGCCTCGTAAGGCTGAAAGGAAAAAGGGGGTATTCTCTTGTTGGTGCTGTAGGGAAGAGCATTTGAAAAAGGATCGTCCCTACAAGAAGAAGAAGAAAGGAGACAATAGTTCCTGTGAGCTACACGGGCACGAATCAACAATACAGAACATCGAGGAGGGGGCACTACGTCAAGCTCCTTGACACATACATATATATGTGCTGAATAGTTTCTTGGGGAACTTGGGAAATATGAGACTTCAAGGATTTTTCTAGCCTTGTGGAAAAGCTTTGAATTGGTTTGGTTTATGAATATGTGTGTGTACACGTATACATATGCGCACTTGTGTGATGGCTAGAAGTGCAAGGAATGTTGAACTCATGGGGACAAAAACTTATTTGTAAACTGTTGTTTCAAATGATTGTGTTCGTTGCATGAGCACAAGAGGTTTCCTAACCTTGATTTTGTCTGATATTGTGTGAATATCTGTTATATTATGTTGATGTTAAATGAGTATATGCAATTCCATTGTGTTTGACAAGTTATTGTCAAGAATCATTCTTGTGGAAGGATGATGGGTTACGCCTTAATTATGCTTTAAAAAAAATTGATGTGTGTATGAATGGCATGGCATAATAAGGTCATCGAATGCAATTCCCTGTTTTGTAAGGAATCTGATGAGTGTATCAACTTCCAACCAAAATCCTTGGTCAAAGGATTGAACCTAATTGTCACTAAAGGTGGTGCATTGGGGCTGGTAAAGCATTTGGAAGATTGGTTGGGATCGTGGGAAATAATGGACAGTGGTACGATAACCATGAGAAGGCCAAAGGGAAGTTTCTTGACCTTGACTCGATATACATATATCTGTGATATGTCCATGATCATGCCAATTGTTTTATGCAATATGAATACGGTGTTTTGCCTGACAGAGTTTTGTTAGGGTCCCTCTTGTGGAAGAGGGACTTGTTAAACTTGTTTAATGCAGATGTGAATTGCATGACACATTCCTAGTTAATAATGGATCAAGGGGGCAAGGATGGCCTTGGAAGATCTATTATTTTAACAGTGTGTGAATATGATTCAAGAATTATGACGATGCTTATGTCATGAACAAGAAATATTGCAGAGTATATTGGAAGAAGATATCAACAAAACAAAGTAGTATGATCTGCAGTGTGTGAAAAAGACACTACAGGTAGTGTTGCCTAGTGTCTGTGGATGGAGACAATGTGGTCTTTGGATTTGAAAACTCTATTGTGCACATGTCGTACTGTGTTGTGTTGTACATGCGCATCTGTTGTGTTGTGTCATGTGTACGTGTATGTGTTGTGGTACATTGTGTATATGTGAATATGTTTTGTAACATTTTGGGTAGGAAGCTATGGGATTGTCTGGGCCTTGGTGTTGTGAGATTTGGGATATGCAAGCAACACTCCAAGATGAAGAACAATCCAGGATGGTTTCGAATTTTCGACATGCTTAAAGTATCCAAATATTGCCATGGAAAATGGCAGAAATTTGATTATACTTTCATTTGCTAATTGAAGCAAATGCATGAAGCATTGTAAATACTATGTAGAGTTGTACATATAAAGCGCCATGAAACAATATGTGTTCTATTTTGTTTTCGGTATTGCATAAGAGCAGAAGAAAACGAGGACGATGTTTCCTTAAAGGGGTGGGGTTTGTGACAACCCCTACCCGAGTTCCTTATGAAAATGCAATGTAAATATTTTGCATTATAAATATAATTAGAACGGGCTGTGTCAAAAGGGACACAGATTTGAGATCTAAGGTGGTTACTTGCTTTAGATGTAAATGTTTCCTTATGAGGAAAATTTGGACTATTGTTGACAACCATTAAAGGCCCATGTGATCGGAGAGAGATTTGCAAGGAAAAAGGGACAAGAATTAATGAAGCTAGGAGACTGTGCAACAACATTCATGCATTCAGACATTAATCTATGGGAACACGAATTCAGTCGAACATGGGTATATGTATGGAGGATGATGCAAACATTCATCCATTTAGGTAACTATCAACATGAGTCTTATTTGAAGTCTGCTGATAGTTACTTTACGTAAGGTTTATGTTCTTAATAGTATAGCTATTCATGGTATGCACATTATAAGATATTTGTCAATTATTTCCTTGTGTTTATTGAAGTTCATGCTTTCAATTGAGCCCACATCCCACTTTCATCCGAAGAAAGCTCAACACACCTGAACGACAACTAGGCCTACATACTGGACATGATCCCTAAAGCAAACGGTGCAGGGTCTAGTTGGGAACCTACACCGGGGATATTCCCTTTGCTGTTGGCAGAGAATTCCAACCTGTCAACAGATTTGCTGAGCTTGGTCACTGGAATCTTGAGATTGTTTGAGCTCTTGCTCTCTTTGCCTCTTGGGCTCTTGCTCTTTCCTTGCCAGGGCGGTGTTTCTTTGTTCCAGTGTTTCATTAATGTCTTCCTCTTTGGGGTCGCTTAAAATATTGTCGACTTCTTTCCCCTTTTGCTTCTCAAATTCCCTGGTGCCTTTTTGTCTCTACTACTGTTTCTTCTTGATGGTGGAGGCTCTCCCTTGAAGATTAACATTTTCCTAGGAATGCTCGAGGAGCTCCTTATCTTTGGCCTGCTGCTCACTGGGACTGAGTTCCCTAGTGGTGTTATACCAATTCTTTACTCCATCTTCATGATCTTGTCTGGTGTGTGAATATGACTGACTGAACTTTGCTTTCTTGTAGTGGGCGCCACGACTTTTTCGGTATTGTACGTCCAATAGTTGAGACTTAAAAATGGCTACCTTTCAATGCTTCAACCTCTGCCTCCACTTGTTTGAAGTTTTCCACTATATATGCTCTGATGACGAGAGGGAAGGCAGGCCATGGTTTCGTCTTGCCTTTGTTTAGTACCTTTGAAAAACCCCGTGTCATTTGGTAGCAGACTTCTTGCAAGAGATTTTTGTCTATGACGAATCTGTGTAGGGCATGGGGGGCCTTATGGGTACCAAACACTCTAAACGTATCCTCTTGGATGGGAAACCAATGCGCTACCTTGACCAAGATTTCCATAGCCCTTTTTGACATGCATGGTGGTTCCTCACCAAATAGCAGCTGGTATAGCAGGGTGATAAAAGGTTCCGAAATCACATCTATCATATCTCTGTAGGCAGTGTCCTAGAAAACCTTGTAGTGGCAGTGCATGGGTTCGGTGGCATCTTGCGCAGACAATGCCTAAGAGTTATGAAGCCATGTAGAATTCTGGTGGTTGTTCTGGCTCGGGATGCTTGGCTGCAACTTTGTTTGTCTTTAAAGATGATGCTAGAATGTTTGCCCAATTGAAAATAGTTCCTCGGATGGCGCAACATGCATGAGAGGAACCCAGGTGTCGTAGAATATGTCACATTTTGCCTTACCATACAAGCGACACATCATAGCGACAATTAGTTGAAATAATTTTTGTAACCCCTCTATCCTGTATGCCTGATTTGATCTAACCCGGAACGTTGACGTGTCCTGCCACCATTCCCTCAGGATATCTTCAACTGGGATTACGAAACCAGAGATCCACCTAGTATTGAAATTCTATTCTCTCAGGGAGTCTATAGTAGGGGACAATATCTGTAGGGGAGATCCCAGCTAAGGGTGCTCTAGTGTGGTCCTTGACTGTCCATGAATCCGTATTTGTATTTTGCAGGATGTTGTCAATAATCTCTGCGCACAGAATGATCGGAGGGTGTGATCTATCTTGTGTAGCTTCGACCTCTTGACATTCAGGTATATCGGGAAATCCTCTCGGGTTTCCGATATGTCCGGCTTTGCGAACTCTTCTTAGATGTTATACCAAGAGAGTTTTGTGGTTTTATTAATGTTGCAAGTTGTGTCCCCATAGATGGGTGGCTCCTCATCCTAGTAGATCTCTAATGAACTACTTCCCGATCTTCTGCAAGTAGCCTTAGTAGTTGGGGGTGCCATCTCTTCTTCGAAGGAGGAGATGGAGATGCACTCGAGGTCCACGTCACCTAGCATGTCAAAAATACAATCGCCCGATGAGAGTGACGACATGAAAATTAAACAAAAATTGCATAAATGAAATCAATTTCAAAAGATGACAGGAGGTATTTATGGCAGGTCTCATAGGAAGATAGGTCGCATGGTTGCAAGGCAAACAATGCAACTTAGCCACTTGGTGTATGGGTAGTAGGTCGCAAGGCAAAGAGTGTGACTTAGCGACTTGGTGTATGGGTCACAGGTCACAAAATCGCGAGGTTGCGGGTTGCAAGGTCGCTAGGTCGCAGGGTCGCGAAGTCGCTAGGTCGTTATAGTCGCGGGAAAAGTGGTATCGCAGTCGTGTGCCGTGCGACCTAGGTTTTGGGTGGGCCAAGGAGGAAGATTTGAGGCTTCAAGGAGGTCTGGAATTCTTCCTGGCAAGATGTTCAGGTTTACTTGCGAAAACAGGGATGGTTACGGTCAAGGAATGGTCATGAGGGGGTCAAGAAAGATTGAACAAGGCCAGGGCAATTGCTTCTTTGGTCTGAGGTGAAAAACCTAAGCAAAAGGGGATAAAAATCCCTCTATAGTGGAATGTGGAAGGTTGGAGAGGCAAGGAATGACACTTGGTTAAAAAAATGATTATCGGGAAGGTAAAGGTTGCATACATGGAGACAACGTGCGGGCGCCCAAGTCGCAAGCCTTCTTCGTCTATTGTGCGACCAAAGGAGCTATTACAAATGAATAGGGGCAACCTCCCATTTTATAATTTTGGTTGCGCGTGCGAAGGTCACGTGGGTCGAAAGTGTGATCTTGCGACCTATGCGACCTTGGGACCTGTTGGTTGCGAGGTCACAAGGGTTGCATGGTCACAATGAATGTCAAGTGCGACCTATGTGACCCATGCGACCTTGAGACTTGTTGGTTGTGAGGTCGCAAGGGTTGGATGGTCGCGACATGTATTGCTTACGACCTTTACTACTTAGCGACCTGTGGGTTGCACGGACCGCAAAAGTCGCAAGGGTCGCAATTGTTTAACAAAGTTGCGTTTTGAAGATGCGATTGACTTGTTTAAACTGGATTTTGCGACTTAGCTTGACTTAGCAGGAAAAATTAGGTTTTTACGAGGCTTTTCTAGTCTGGAAAGCTTCTGAACAGTTCCCTAAGGTGCGGGAACTCTCGCGCAATACAAGGGCTTCGAAAATATTAAGGATTTTGGAATTTTTGGGGGGGTCGTTTGCAACAACTACAATAATTGGTGATTCACTAGGAGAACTCCAAGATATCTGACTTCTTTTGGCTTAGCTTAAGGGGCTTGAATGATTGTTGCTTCCATAGAACTGCACAGCCCGCTGATGGTACTCGAGTCTCTCCTTCAAACCGGTCATCTATCCCAATATTTGAAAACGAACCTTTAACACACAAGATAGGATGCTACTTCCTGCTATCCTGGGAAGGAAAAAGGGAAGTTGAAGTAATGATATGAGCTTAAAGTTTTTCGGTATTGTGGTCATGGTACTTTGGTGTTTCTCCACTGCCAGTGAGCTTGAACAATACCCTGACGGAGTCACTTCTTAGAAATTGCGAATGTTGCTTTGCTACCAATGAGCTTCGTCAATACCCTCACAGAGTCATTGCCTTAAACTCTTTGCGCAGGAAGCCTTTCTCGGTGCTTTAGCCCTTATTATGAGAATTGGATGTGCTCATTGGCACTTATTTATCTGTGCTTATTTGTACTTATTCGATGGTGGCCTAAAGCCTGGGCAGACTAGGGATCTCGACTTATTTGACTTGTAAAGAGGTTGTTTCTGGTTTTTCATAGACCTTATTGTTTTCCTGAAATGTATGTATGCTCAAAAGGTTTCTTCAATTCTCCCTTCATTCCCAAAACAACGAGTGAGCTAGAACAATTCAACCTCATCAGCCATGAAGCAGCTGGGATAAGCCGATGCGAGCAGGAAAGAAGGCAGTGTGTGCCATTGAGTTGCCCAACATTCCCAATCTTGCACACTCTATCTCGCCCGTGACTTAAGGTTGAGTCAACAAAGGGTTCTGTAGGGCATCCGCGGAAGTCAATGTGCAGGGTCGTTCTAACCTCTACCTGTCATCCCAAACTTTTATTTTGAAAGGAAAAAGAACATCAAGCTATACCGAAAACAAAACGAAATGACTAGATAGGAAAAAGAAAGGGAACTATGGTACAAGATGGGACTAGAAACCTTGGGGCTGCTAGGTAAAATAGAACTTAATGTCTTGGCCATTCACAGGAAGGGGTTCAACTCGCCCTCCCAGGATTTGCAACTTATAGGTGTGTTGGCCGATTTTTTATTTGATTTGGAAGGGACCAATCCACAAAGCTTGTAACTTGGTGTGTTTGCCCCTGTCCTCATGAGCCCAATCCCATTTAAGAACCAAATCCCCCACACTAAATTCACAATTCCTTGCAGACTTCTTGTCAAACCACCGTTTAATTCGGCTTTGGTGAACGGAAAATTTCTCCTTGGTCTTTAGTCTCTCCTCTTCCATTCTCATGAGTGTGTCAATACGGCTCTGAATGGCGGGGCAGGTGGAGCCTTTTGACTCTTGAGCTAGTTTAAGGGCCGGGATATACAAGTTAGTTAGCATAAGGCTTCTTTTCCATAAACCAGGAAGTATGGGGATGTGCCAATAGATGGTTTGGGGGTAACCCAGTTAGTCCATAGGGCCTTACTGAGTGCATTGTGCCAGTTTCTTTGGTGAGAAAGCAGGGTTTTCTTGAGGATGCAGATGAGGTTTTTATTGGTAGATTCTGCTAAGCCATTCCCCTGAGAGTAGTAGTTGGTTGAATGTTTTAAAACAATACTGTTTTCCAAAGCAAAATCATACAATTTTAAAGATGAAAAATATGTAGCATTATCAAAGACGAGTGAGGTTGGGACACCAAACCTGGCTATGATGTATTGATTGATGAAAGATATTACCTCATCGTCGTTGACTTTCCGTAATGGGATTGCCTCCACCCACCTGGTGAAATAGTTGGTGGCGATGAGTATATACCTGTGTTGTTTTGATGAGTTTGGCATGATCTCACTGATGACATCCAACTCCTTTTGTTGGAAAGGCTCTTCAATTGCTATGGGTTGGAGTGGAGAGGATGATCTACCCTGCCTACCTGCGTGCTTCTAGCGATGGGACAGTTTCTATCATTGGCATGCACATCCTTAAAGAGTGTGGGCCAGTAGAAACCTGCCCACATGATCTTGTGGGCAGTGGTATCGCCCGCATAATGACCTCCTGCGGGTCCATTATGTAGATATTTCAGCACTCGCTGAGCTTTGTCGTATTCCAAACATCTTAGCAGTATGTTGAGGTGGTGCTTTCTGAAAATATTTCTCTGAACCATTTGATATGGGGCAGCGTTGAGCCTGACGGCTCTCTTCTCCTTGGCGGGCATGGTCTCGGGTAGAGACCCTAGCACTAGGTATTGCCTCAGGTCAGAGTACCACGAAGAGGAGTCGTGTGAGTCGAGTATCTTGTTCTGGTACATTTCGATCGCATGGTCCCAACCCTCTGCCTCCGAAATTGGTAGATCTGCTTTCGGATCTTGTTGATTTGCCGCCTCAACAGTCAGTTTACGGAGCCCATGTCCTTTCACTGTGTGTGATGGCTTGAAATCCAAATCATACTCTTAGAGGGAGGTCATCTAGTTGGCTCTCCTCTCACCTAGCTCCTGTTGGACGAAGAGTGATCTGACTACCGGGTGCGGGACCATTACTGTGATGCGGTTTTTTAGAATGTATAGTCTAAAATGTTTCACCTTTTTATAGACCACATATGCCTGCTTATCGATGTCCAGGTAATTGAGTTCTGTGCCTTGTAGCCCTGTGCTCATGAAGGATATAGGACGTTCGTCATGGTCGCAATCCTTTTGTGTGAGGACCGTGACCAAGGACGAGTCTGAGGCGAAAGTGTATAAGATGAAGTCCTTACTGAAATTATGGTTGAAAAGGGAAGGAGTCTCAACGATCATTGTTTTGATGCAATCAAAAGATTCGTTTTCTTCTTGATTCCATTTGAACACTGAATCTTTCTTTATCATATTCTGCAAAGGTTTGACAATTTGCGCAAAATCTGAAATAAAGTTGTGAAGAAAAATGATTTTACCAAGGAAAGATTGCATACATTTTTTGGTGCTCGGCTAGGAATCTGTGCTATAGCTTTCATGTAGTCAGGGTCCACAATGATTCTATCTTTGGTGATGTGTGTTCGAGAAGGTTGCCCTCGGAAACCACGAATATGCTCTTTTTGGGGTTGAGAGAGATTCCATATTTCCGGCATTGTTCGAAAATCTGTTTCAAATATTGACTGTGGTTAACCCTTTTCTTCAAGAAAACAATGACATTGTCAAGGTAGACCACTACGCTCTACCCCATTAAACCCTGGAATGTGATATCCATTGCTGCTCTTTGGAACATTGCCTCGACATTCATCAGTCCAAATGGCATACGACGAAATGCAAATGTT
>APFE031026679.1:0-13936 GCA_000404065.3 Pinus taeda
GCAATAATTTAAAGCATAACCATTAATGTGAAGCCGTACATCCAAAGTTCTCGCTTTTCTCTTTTGATGACGTTTAAAAGAAATCATTCCCAGTTCCTCCTTTTCTTTTTGATATTGTTTAACGGAAAATAAGTTTACAAAAACTTAGAAATAAATTCAATAAGCTTGACGACCTGAATAATTTGACTTTTTATCACTTCTAATATTAGAATCATTATTGTTTTAAATAGGAAGAATATCATGTGGAGTTCAGGCTAACATTTTATGCAACTCGAGAGATTTTACGTCTTTTTCCCTAAGTTCTAAGTTCAAATCCAAGAGATAATTATACATGTTTTGATATAAGATTTTACGTAACAATTCAATTCCATTCCATTCCAATATTTCACACACATTATTTTTATTAGAATTTAATTAGTTTCCATAAAATACCTTGTGAAACACTTTTTATTCTTGTGGAAATTATTTGATTCATTTAACTCATCATAAAAATAATAAAAAAACATTAAGAAAGAAGGATTGATTTCAGATTCATTATGAAAGATAATAAAATACATTAATTATCTTGATTCAAATGGAAACTTTTGAAAAATAAAAGTGATATGGACTTTAATATCACAAGATTAATGGACACCTAGGGTACATAATTAGGATCTGCTAAATGTTAAAAAGAAATTAAACTCACAAAGACTTATCGGCCTGCTTAATGCTAATTACAAAGGTCATACAGAGTTACTATGTCTGTGGCGAGTAGTGCCAATCGCACCGAACTGCAGCCAACATAAAATTGAGGAAGAAGGAAGAGGAATACACAAGAATTCCACTCCTCCAATTATATTCCGATTTAGTTTCTGAATGTAATTCGCCAAGAAGATAGCTGCCAATTCCCCACTTCACCCAAACCAGGGCTTGTACAACACTATATACCCATTTCTTAAACGGCTTTTTACCAAGAACTCCTAGTGCTACACTGCCTGACGCAATGCACATTATCTCAACTACTATCACTGCACAAACTGGCATTATTAGAGGAACGTTTCTTGGCTTCTCGGAAGTATTTGCTGGTATACCCTTTTTCCTATCCCTCCAATACAAATAAAAATGCAGACAGTCCATGCCTAAAGCAACACCAATGGCTACAATTATGAGTGCAACTCTAGGTATAGAGGGTTTGATGGAATGTATATCATACCATTTACCATGGCTTCCTTCAAATGCCATAAACACGGCCCAAAAAATGGAGCAAAGCAAGTTAACGGTACCTGCTATAAGTGACAAGGTTCTGAGGTTTAGAAGAGGACCTCGAAAGGTTAGCAGTTGGCAAATATGGGTGTCTTTTTCAGTAGGGTTGATATCACCAGACTCGGTATCCTTAGACTTCAGCAGGGCTGTGGTTAGAAATACATTGGCGGCAAATCCACTTTCTTTACTGCCCACCAAATAAATTTTTACCGCCTTTCTTGCCACCATAGAGGTAGAGAAACCATCAACCCTGAACCATCCAACTAATAGAAGGTTGATTAATATCTCTGTCAACCTTGGCAATATTAAGGAGGGAATCCTGAATTCTACTTTCAATCCTTCTCTCAGATTCTTTCTTCTTCTAGTCCAATCCATGCGAGTACCCTTAGGCTCCTGAGCCGTGTAATTTTCCATGGCATCCGAAGCCATGGCGCTCACTCCTCTGTCTTCATTCTCTTTAGTCATGAAAGATGTGGTCAGCAGCTTTGTCCACTCATCTTCCTCTGGTGGACGTAGTGGAATGCAAATGCAGGAACGCTCTTTCTGGGTATCGTAATGTTCAAGTATTTCACAGACTGGAGGCAATCCTACCTTGGGGTTAGGGTTACCCACTTTCAATGTAAGGCTTTCAAAGTCATCAGTCTGCTCAGGGTCACCCCTTTCCGATCGCTCCATATACAACGTACCCTCGTTGCATCCATGGCAGTGCTTTCTCAGGCAGCCCACAGAGGGCAGTAGGCACTTGGACTCAGGAAGTGCTTTTAGTATTCCAGGCATGCGACGAGCAAGAAGAGTCCTGACCTCTTCCACTGTGCAAATTATAATGCATTTGCATCCGTCATTGCAGTGACAGATCTCAGCAACGGATGCAGCAGATTTCAAAGGCAAGCATTGCAAAAAGATGGAGTGCACGTTATGGGAATTGGATACATACTTCATGAATTGCTTCATCGAAGAACTGGGCTTGTGAAATGACAGCATTACAACAGAGGCATCTTTATTATTATTCTTACACGTGGTGAGTCCAATTCCATGAATGCTCTCGACTTCGTGGCCTGTTAGAGTGGCGAGAACATCCCTGGCACCCATTTCGAGATCAAGCCTCCCTTTGGAGATACTTGTGATAAACACCGCTAAATTGCCGATGCAAGATATTCCCACCTCTGGAAAATTAACGAAACCAGTCACAGCTTCACTCACCTCCAGCTGCCCCACAGCAACACAGGATAGCCATCCCAACCACAGAACCAGCTTCATAATCAACACCTTCATCGCGTACACGCTTCCCTTCGAATTCATGATAATACCCATTTCAGATGCGCGTTTCCCTCACAAGTAATTCAACACCCAAAAAACCTTATCCGTCTCGCTGCATACATATTGTGGCAGTAAACATTTATGCCGCAAATCAAATCTGTATATGGCATCTTCTTGTCCTCTCAATAGTGCCCACAGTAAAGCTACTGCGGGACATATAATTCAATAAAGTTTAATATTGGGCATATAGTTCAATTGCGGAATTTCCAAAGTTTTCTGAAACGTACCAATCTGTTTGCTATTTTTGTCATATCTATTCTTTTAAAGGTACGGAAAGTTTATTCTGCCATTGAGTCTGATAGCTAAATAATGTAAATTCGTTTTCAACGATCCATTTTTTATTCCCAAAGTGCAGAGACTTACTATTGCTTTTCAATGTTCTTATTTACAGAGTCCAAAACGTAGTACTGAATTTGTTACTCAAGAAATGTGGCAGCAAAGTTATATTTGTTCATAATACTTCTTTCATTGATTTATTTTCGTTTATAATTCAACATTTTGTGGCACAACCTTTTATGTAGCATATCTGCATACGGCATCTTCTAGTTGTCCTCTCTTCATAGTGCCCACACTAAAAGATTACCACGGGACATAGAAATGGATTGCGGAATAAAAGTTTAGGTTTACTTTTCAAAGTCCGTGAACATACCAATAATAGCTCTTGGTATTAACATAAATGATGGTTAACCACTAAATTTCGGTGGGTCAGACTTAAAGAAACTAAATAATTTAAGATTTTATTCCTATATATAAAAAAAACTCTCTAATTTTGATATTGTAACTAAAAATTGCAAAAAAATTCTTACATTATTTTGAATTTGCTATCTGTGTATTCCTTTAAGACTATTCTAATAACATATCTTTATAATCATTACTTCTCTATTAAAAAAAATAAAAGCTAATCCATAAAACGTTCCAATTGCTTTGCCAAACATTCAGTAGCGTGAAAAAAACTTAAACATAAGACTTTCCACGTGTTTCGCCTAACATACCTATTGCTTAGGTTCACTTCTCAAAGTTTGCGAAACATACCAATGTGATTGCTATTTTTTCGGATAAAGAAAGAGAATATCATTTTTAATGAGATTATTTTCTTATATTATATATACTTTTTTTCTGCGATGTTTCAGAATTGAAACTCAGGTCCGAATTTCAGATCTTGTCTCACGCTATTTTCAGAGATATGGTCTGAGGAAGTTAGGGTTTTGGCAAGCTCCAAAATTTCATCTAAAACAGGTTATCGTGGAATTTTCGTTATCACTCTTTCACTACGAAGTTTCAAAAGCTCAAAAAAACCCCATTTGAGAAGTGATCGGTCTAAATCTTGGCTCTGAATTTCAGATCCTGACTCGCTATATTTTCGGAGATATAATCTGAGGAAGTTAGAGTTTTTGCAGACTACCAAATTACATTCCAAACAGGTCACCTTGGGAAAATCATCATAACTTTCTCTTTGAGCATCAAATTGAAATTTCGTAAGAAGTTTCAAAAAGAGGACTTCCTATAGTTTTATGTATATCAATTTCAAGTACTAAGGTTGAAACAGTGACACGTGGAACTTTGTACAAGTTTGCTCTACTGAACCAGTCTGTAATCAACTCATCGTGGGAGATTTGACATAACACTTCCTTGCATAATCCAATCTTGATCAGACTTGCGGGATTAGAAAGAGAACATAGAGAGCTACCATAGGAAGGAATTTCAGAACTTGGAGATCTGAAATTACAGAGTTACAGCCGTTTCAAGATCGAGCTCCAAAAATCAAGAAAAGGTGGTATGAGGAAGTTTGATGGCAAGGATCCGGTAAACTGGATACTATAGATGGAGCAATATTTTGTTCTACATGGTGTACCACTATTACAAAAGGTATGCATTACATCTTCATATTTAGAGCCTGATCAATTTTTTATGGTGTAAATGGCTTTTTTCTCGTAAACAACTTGTTATGTGGTCAATTTTCACGGAGGAAATAATAGCACATTATGAGGATACAAAGAGCAACACCTTCTTTAGAGCAACATCACAACAATTGGAAGAAAAAAGAGCAAAAGGGCTTTGTTACAAAATGGAAAGAAAAATTATGGAAACAAGGAAGTCTACCCCTCACAACTATAAATATGGAAATGTTGTTTCTCCTAGCCTTCCACAACCTACAAGGGTTACACCACAACAATTGGAAGAAAAAAGAGAAAAATAGCTTTGTTACAAATGTGATAACAAATACATTAAAGGTCATAAGTGTGCTGAGAAGAAATTATTTAAAATTGATTGTGGAGAGGAGGAAGAAAAGGATCAAGAAACGTCAAAAGAAGAGTATATACACCAGGAACCAACCCTAGAGAAAGAAGAAATGAATCCGACCATATCTTGTAAAGAATTAGAAAGAATTACTACTCCTCAAACTCTTAAGATAGAAGGATGTATTAAGAAGAAAAAGGTTCAAGAAGTGAAAGACCACATCAAGAAATAAGAAATGAATCCAATCATATCTTGTAATGCAATGGCCGGAATTACCACTCCTCAAACTATCAATATAGAAGGACATATCAAGAAGAAAAATGTTCAAGAAGTGAAAGATCAAATAGAGCATCAAGAAATGAAATCGACCATATCTTGCAATGCATTGGAAGAAATTACCACTCCTTAAACTCTCAATATAGAAGGACATCTCAAGAAGAAAAAGATTCAAGCAATGAAATATCACATCGAGCATCAACAACAAGTACTCTAACTTTTAAAGGATAAGGCCACATTCATGCAGAATCAAATGAAACAACAGACATATCAACATCACAATGAAAAAAGTTTTGATGTAAGTGATTGGGTATTTTTATGGTTACATACATATAAACAAATGTCCCTCAAGAAAGCTATTTATGAGAAGGAAATTTTGGCAATACTACATGCACTTAAGAAATGGCGACGTTACCCAATGGGAAGACACTTCAAGGTGACAATGGATCATGATAGTCTTAAATACTTTTTAGAACAAATATTATCTTTAGAAGAACAGAAAAAATGGGTCACAAATATGTTGGGTTATGACTTTGACATCATCTACAAAAAAGGGAAGAAAAAATTTGTTGTAGATGCACTCTCAAGAAAGGATGAGGATGTGAAAGCATAGTTTTGTGCTATTTATATTATCCAACCAGATTGGATAAACGAAGCAAGGGATGAATGGAAGTAGGACGAAGAAGTGTGGCCACTCATTCAAAATTTGCAGAAGATCCCAATTCAAACAATATTGCTAGAACTTGAAGAGGAAGGAAAAATCATATTGGAACCTAGAGCAGTTATAGAAACAAGAACTCGGCAGTTATGAAATCAATCAATTTTAGAGTATCTCATAAACTAGGAGAACTTACCCGCTGAATATTCCACATGGGAGGACAAGAATTTTATACATAAGCATCAAGAACTACTCAAGCGTTTAGGACAACACTTTTTGAATGAGAGGGGCATGTTAGGCCCCTAAACTACTAGTGTAACCCCTTACTATTATTAGTACAACCCCCTTATCATATTGTTGTACCCATGTAGTCCCATATTGTTATTATTGTGCCCCATAGAAGCCCACCATTGTTATTATGGTGCCTTTAAATTATTATTGTTATGTCAGCTCTGATTATATTATGACCCCTTAGACTCCTATATATAGAAAGGAGGTCTTGCCATTTGTGTCATCCAAGAATTGTTCATTTGTGTAATGTAAAGGAGGTTGCCCCCTCGAAGAGGCCTATTTCTAAGGCGCTCATCTTTCTTTTCTATCTTTTTGTGAGCTGGTTTCATAACATAACAGAGGCATGCACAATGTACAATTAGTAGGTCCTACTCAACATTGTTGGTTTCCTACCTAAGGACCACTTCACAATAGAGGATAAATTTGGGCTAGGCTTAAAGTTTGAAAGTCATTTAAACTTATTTAACCACATACACAAGAAAATATACAAAATTCAAGCAGCCACCCATGCACATATACAATTTAAGAAAATTTTAAAAAGGGTTTGCCAACTTTATCATCCTTTCTTTTTACTCTTGTAGGATATTTCTTTTCTACTTTTTGGTTTATTTCTAGTTTTATAGAAATGTATTAAAGGAGTATTTAGAAGGCATGTCACCTTGTTTGACTTAGTGCAACTAAGCTTTTTAGATTTCTTGAGCTTGAAATGTCACATGTTTATGAAGTAATAGGGATTTCCAACCAAAGGGATACCTAGTCATTTTAATTCTAGCTACTATTTTTTCAAACCATTCTGAGGAACCCATTATTGAAAGAGACACTGGGAATGTGCTAGAAGAGTAGTGAAGTTGCAAGCTTTCAGGCTATGGAATTGTGAAAGGAATTATCACATAAGTCAAACTTAAATCCATTTTATGTTTCAGTGAGTGAGATTATTGCCGGGACTTGAGACTTTGTTGTGGTATATGATTTCAAAAGGGTTCTATCTACAAATATACAAATATAGAGAAAGAGATTTAAAGGCTCAATAAAATAAAAAAATGCCATGGTGTAATTATGTTAGTTAGAACATTACTTGTAGCAAGAATCAACATTGGTTTGGTTGTTAGTATTTTCTTCCCATGCAGCCATATCACAGTCCTTGCAATTTTGTTTTGTTCTAATATCAAAATGATTGGAAATCCTCCCTCTGCCTTTGACTAGTCATCTTATTCCATAATTAGTGTTCTACATCAGCTTGGGAATGTGGGTTTATTAGAAGAAAAATGTCCCAAGTCCATTTAATAGAAATATTTTATCTATAGTTGCATGGGTGTTTCTTATGCTCCCCCCATGAGCCGCACTTCTACAAAGAAAATTGTTGCACCTTTAAATTTATAATTTTAAAAATATTAAACTAGTTGCATCAACACCCATGTGCTTAGCCATACCCATGTGTCTTTGGTCTTATTCTTTGAGCATTTTAGTCACCATATGCATAAATTTGATAATGGGAGGGATTCATGTTTGATTTCCATTTTTCTAATCTATGCATATGCTCCTTGTAGGATTTTACTTTGATGATGCATTCTAATGTACTATAGTTGAAAATGTAAATTATTTAGTCAACATTTGAGAGAATATTATTATACCACACCACACTTCACTTGTGGTTTCGATGTGTAAAACATAGATACACAATCTAAGTTCATTTTGCTAGTTGCCATTAGTAGCTCTTTAATCCAATCACCCATAAGAGCATGTGATGAGGCATGTAGTTTCAAATATTGAGGTAGAAGTTGCCCCTCTTATAAGCATGGGGGAGTTCTCTCTTCTTGAATAAATTCTAGTATGTGCTTGTACAAAGATACATGATTATAAAGAGTTAGGTTCTCATCTGTCTTCTAGAGATGCTTAGAATAGTCTAACATGAATGCTTGGGCAGCAAAGTGAATATCATGTTTAAGATTATATAATAGATCAGGTGCATGAATATGAACATATGATAATGAATGAGAACTATAAGGATTTCACTTATATTTTCCTTACATGAAGAGGGCAACCATGAAGGAAATTTTAGGCAAAATCCCTGAATTCATGGCTTTATTGGAGATTTAAAGAAATTAGAACTCCTACAGACCAACGTTGGTTCATTTGAAGAACAATTTCATGAGTTGACCTAGACTATTTTAGATCAGATAAAGGTGATCGAATAACAATAAAGTAAATTGGCTAGATTAGAGGGATGCCTCTTAAACATAACCCAAATAGTTTCAGATCGAAAGAATCTAATTGAATCCCAAATCAATAGTATAATATGGTTAGAATCAGAATTACTTGTTGCTAGCTTTTAGTGAACTAGACATGTCAAGGGTAACTTGAACTCTTAAGGTATATATCTCAGCTAGCCTAGAAAGCGCCAATCCATGGGCGACTATTGTTGCTATAGATGGAGATGGCATTTTTTTATGAATGTGCAAGAATTGGCCACCATCAGGGTAGAAAACCTGCCTGTTAAGATGATGGTATTGAACAATCATCACTTGGGCATGTTGGGTCAATGGGAATATCACTTTTACAAAGCAAACAAAGCACATACTTACCTCGGGGATCCATTTGTTGAATGTTGTTTTATATGGTGGAATTCTTCTCCCATTTATGCCTTATGATGTTTCCTTTGCACATTTGGTGCAATTGCTAGTTTTTAGTACTAGTCACGATAACCAACTTAATTGCCCCCCAAATGCCACCAAACCAACCCTACTACAACTCGCCAAGTGGAGAAAATGCTCCTAAACATGAGCAAGCCCAAAAATTGAAACAATTAGGTAGGGAAATAATGTCACATAGATTAATGGTCTTTTGAACTTTTCCAAGATGGTGCACTGATCTCACCTAGTACAAAAATAATATAACTTGTGAAGGTGTTGAACACTTTGAACATAGCATCACTCACTTAGCCACCAAAACACTATGTTGCCAAGTAACATTATTTGAAATAACTTCACAATGTTTTATAATTTAGTAGAAAAATCACCAAAAGCTAACAAAAATTGATAATTCAATTAAAAAATTGGACAAAAATTAAAAATTTATATATACATATTATAATTGAAAAAATAACCTATATATTTTTATATATACGATGGAAATTAGTCAATTTATTATAAATATAATTACGAGTAAATTTCTTAAAATTTTTCGTGATGGATCCTCTAATGTCCCCCACAACCTTGGGATCAACCAAACACACCCCTTCCAAAAGTAAACCATAAATGCTAGGAAGTATGGTGCCAGCCACTTAGATCTTATGTGATTGGCCAGTAGACTAAAATATTGTTGCATATAACACCTCGAGAAGATAGTCAGGACAAGTACATCGTCGTCCCAAACTGGAAGTGTGTCGAATTATATAAAACATTCCCTCCAAGGCCGCTCCTCTTACACGGAGAGAATAAGATCCACCAGAGAGGAAATAAAAAAGCGAGGTGCCAGACAATTTAAAATTTCCCGATCTCTCGAAGCATCACTTTTGTCACTCTGACAAACATATCATCGGTCGTCCAGGATCATAACCAGGGGATGATACCATAGCACACCCCAAAAATCAACAACATCCGCAACACCAACACCCCATGCACTTCCACCATATATAGCAACATCAGATACTAAAATCGTTGAAAGGCTCGTTGAAGACAAATATGGAACAAACTTCCTTCCACAGATAAGATATTTACGACCCACAAGAAATTCCCCCAGGGTCATTGCATGTACAGGGGACCCCCGACTCAGCACACGAATGCTGTATACACATTAACACTTTCGTCTAGGGTAGCAGACAGCTGTAATCAACATATGGCTCTGTTACCAGAAACGGGACGGTAGCAAGGGTTTCTGGAAAAAAACGCACAAGAAACGGAACGGGACGGAAAACGCCGTTTTCTACGTCCGTTCTGGTCTTCATGGTCAGCACTCAAATTTAACTTTCATTACCTGTTTGGAAAGAAACATCCATTGCCCTCCTCAATTGACTGACTGAAGAATGGAATCTTCCTTCTGCTTACAATCTGCAGAATCACAATCCCAAAGTTGTATACATCTAGTTTTTTAGTAATAGGCTGGTTGTCCCTCATCCAGTATTCAGGTTCCAGATATCCACGAGTTCCTATAATGTTCGACACTTTCATACTGTGTAACTTCTCTCTCGACCAGATTTTCCAGGCCAAAATCTTAGATCTTGGGATAAAATGTCTCATCCAGCAGTATCTTCTCTAGTTGATATCGCGATGGAGAATCCATCGTAAGCACTCTCTGTGCAGGTAGGCTATGGGCTCGGGCTGTCAGCCTGTCCCTACTGCTATTTGATATCGTTTGCTCCATTCCAGCACGAATATTTCGTTCTGGATACTAAACAAATATTGTCTAATGACCTATTTGGTATATACTAATACACAAGTAGTCTGTGTTCACCTTCTGTGCAGAAACCCAACATACAAACAAAGTTGAGATGATGGATTCTCCCTATAATTGTCACCTCTGCCCAGAATTTCCCTTCCCCTTGAGATAACCTCTTCAGCTTCTTCACTGCAATCTGTCTCTGATCGGACATAACACCTTTGTACACGATTTCGAATCCTCCTCTGAACACTTCTCCCTGCATTCACCGAAATTTCTCCCTGCATTGTAGGAGGTCATAAGAGGCCCGGCGTCTGGCCATACACACATCCATTATGGGTAAATCATAAATGGGATGATTACATTTTTCAGCTATGTAAATAAATGTTTTGTTATGTAAATGAATGTTTTGTTTTATGTTTTTTTTATATTTTCTTATTTTTTCTCTCTCCTCGTTTCTTGAATGCGAAACCTCTAAATTCCGTTTCTCGTCTCGTTCTCGTTTCTCGTTTCGTTTCCCGTTTCCCGTTTCTGGTAACATAGACATATGGTATAGGATGTAGAACACACATAGGAGCAGAAAAATGATGTGGATCAGAACCACCCGGGGGGGTTGTTGCACATTGTGTCAGGATATTAGATAGAAACCCTAGCATACCATACCAAATAAAAAAAGAAATAGATAATAGTCCCTTACTCAATACGCTCTGCAACCCTACCAGAAAGACGAGGGAAAAACCACCCCACGTAGACAGAAAAATAAGTATACTTGGGCAAAGGCAATAACAACAAAGAGCGTTGTTCCCCACTCCATCATGCAGGAAAACTAGCCCAAAAGGTATTGCAAGAGTCGTAAGATGAACGACGTCGCTAATTTGTTAAACACCTGTGGACTGTAGACATCACATGAAAACATTCACTTACCCATATTTCTTGCATAGTCTGCAACTTCCCATTGAGTGAAAGAACTTATGAAAACTAATGTTGATGATCTTTCCTAAGACTATTTCCTTATGTCAAAATCCTCTCAAACATTATTGTTGTCACTAATATGCTCACCTGAAATAGCAATGCCATGTACCCGAGTTCAAGGAATAGAAATGGGATGTACCAGAGTTCCTGGAAATACAAATACCTCCAATGGTAACATTAACAGTTGTAGGCCCTGCGTCGTTCTTGCGCCTCATCTAGTCTCGTTGGCATAATGGACAAACTCGATGCGTTGCATGTCTGGTGGTGCCTGTGGCCGCACCAAATGTCACGTGCCACTTCGCCGAACAGAGTTTTGTTGGCAAACTATGCAATAATCATTATTGATATATTGATATTCCCCTATGGAATCGTTATGCGAGGTAGCTGCAACAGCCGGAGGATGAACTCTGGTAACCATAACTAGTAATTGCACCAAATGTTGCAAAGGAACCCCGTAAGGCATAATTTGAGAAGCATCATGATATAAAAACTAGCAAACAAAATGCTATTCATCTGTCTTAAATCATAAGCAACAATTTCATGTGAGCTATTAAATCCTTGAAAGTGTCCATTGCCAGTGGCATATCTTTGAAATGAAAATTTATTTAGCACCTGAAATTTGACAATCATATTCTATTAAGTTAAATTTGAGAAGCATAGTGACAAAAAAAAATCATTGAAGATAAAATTAGTAAACAAAACACTGTTCATCTGTCTTAAATCATAAGTAATAGTTTCATGTGAGCTATTAAATCCTTGAAAGTGTCCATTTCCAATGGCATATCTCTTAAATGAAAATTCATTTACCACCTGCAATTTGACAATCATATTATGAATATCTATTTCCTTATATAAAATTATCAACTAAAAATTTAATTGTGAATCAACATTGGATGAAAGCATTTTAGTAATGAATGATGCCACATATCAGAAAAGGTTCAATTTAACAGGTAAGGAGATTAACCAAATAAATATCCTTTATTGATCAAAGCGTTTTACAAAACATTCACATAATTAATCCTTTATAGACCTGTATTTAATGATGACACTGGTGTTTCCCCCTGATCGGGGTGGTTAACATGGTAAGACGGGAAGGCAGTAAAAGGACGAGGGGCGGCAATTATGAGCCACCTTGCATCAAGAGATCACGGCAGGTGGATTGTACGTTAGGTAGACTGGGCATCATTTTAAATTGCAGCAGGAAGGGTAATCTTAAGCTCAGAGGTGGTGGAGGTGACGGCAGAACGGTGATGGGACAAGGACCAGGTCACACAAGGGAAAGCCGAGGAGGAGTGGGCTATTATGGAGAGTGCAGGCGGCAGAGAAAGACGATGCAGCAGCACAAGAGAGGTCAACAGGTGAGAGGGAGTGGATACGGGTGGAGGCATAAGGACAAGCATGAAAAGATCGTCCTCGAGGTGAGTGGAGGCAAGAAGGAAAAGGTGATAACAGGAGCAGGAGGAATCGCACAGGGTCGACCTCCTGGGTTAAGGAAAATCCAGTGTAAGAGAATAGAGGACAGAATGAAGAGGAATGTAATGTCTGAGAGCAGGGGAAGAAGACCATCGCGATCTGAAGGCATTAAGCCGGATCACTGGGAGGGAGAGGAACAGAACCAGACAAACATGGAGGAGATATACGACCTGGAACGGGACAGTCAACAGCAGGTAAGGAAAAGCGAAAGAGGTAAAGGGAGAATTACGGAAGAAACACTATCAGCAAAGGTGGATATAAGAGATAAGAAAATCAAAGGTCGAGAAGAGGAAGTAGACATGGGACCACCCGCCAGCGAAATAGGACAGGGTAGCAGGGTAAGAGAATACAATGTAGGCGAAGCAGGATGAGGAAGGAGCTGCAGAGGGAGAAGAGGACATTGTCAAGCCAGTCATCAGGAACAGGGACGCACCAAAATAGCAGGAAACAAACGTGGAAGGAAAACGATGAAACGTCAGGTGCAATATGCAGAGATGGCATATAGTAAAGACATGCATGCAGATATTAGGAGGATAATTCAGCATCTGGAGGAGGAGGCGACCCAGGAGCAGTCAGAATCTGAGATGGAGGACTGGGAATATCTGTTGCCAAACCCTGGAAACACCAGAGGACGTGTGTCCCTATACAAACAGGCCTTACATGTGTATTGGGTCATGAAGCGGTTGTTAGCAAAGGCCATGGAACAGGTGGCCATGGAGATGGCTGAATTGACCGAAGGCATTCCAAATCTAAAGAAAGAGATGAACAACCTTCAGACAACCCTTTTGATGCAAGATGGCAAGCTTGACGAGATACAACAGCAATTAAAGAAGCTTACTCAGGAAGCAAAAGAGGAGGAGCACCAGCCAAGCGCAATGGGAGAATGATTTTTCAAGATGTTATCACCCTAAAATCTTTGTCTCTAAGCTTTGGTAAGTTGCCTTGTTTCTAATCATAGTCTTATAAGTTTTGAGTCAGCTCATCACAATTAGTGTCATTCTCATTTACAAACCCTTCTTTAGTCATGGTGTTAAAGGGTCTCTAGGTCATTTTATGCTTTAGAGTTAGGTCATAAGGTTAGAAGTGTTTCAAGGT
>APFE031026688.1:971-49791 GCA_000404065.3 Pinus taeda
TCCCTTGCTTTGGATTCACAGATCCAAAGTCTCGCTTCTTTTGTTTAAACTTCTGCTCGATCTTGACGGCATATCGGTATGCTATGCCGAGAGAGGAGATTTTCAGGAATTCCATTTCTTCCTGGATGTACTTGTGCAGGCAGCCGCGATATTTGAGTATCAAATGCTGCTCCGAATCCTTGATACCCAACTTCGTGCGAAGGGTATGGAAAAGATTGGTGAACTCCGGCACGTCTTGGTCCCTTCCCTGCCGCAGCGTGGTCCACTTTATGTATTCATCCTCATAGCTTCTGACAGGGTAGTATTGCTCCTTGATGGCCTCCCGGAATGAATCCCAAGTGGGTGCGGCTGAAAATAGTGAGTCGGTCCTTTCATCCTTCTGCTCGCAGTAGGTTTCCCACCAGTCCTTGACGTGGCGGGCTGCTTTGAGAAGAGCAAAAACAATCTTTTCCCAACTCGAAAATTCATGAACAGAAAAATAACCCTCTAGCAAATTTAACCACTTATCTACAGCATCTGCGTCTATCTGACCCTCGAATATGGGGATTTCAAAATTAACTTGTACCTTAAAGGGCGTGGCGCTTCCAGAGTAGCTACTGGAAGCCGATGCATCACCTCTAGGTAGCCGTTGAAGGATCTGCGCAAAGCTATCCATCATCGCGTTCCTTTGCTGCTCGAGGGCTTCTTCGAGCAAGATTTTGATAGGATCTCCTGCCCCCTCGTCTTTCTTCTCATCCGCCATGGGAGGCCGTCGGGATTTGCGAGGCTGTTCTTGCAAAGGTTCGACCAATTCAAGCCCTAACTCCTTATATCCTGACCTCGTTGGGGACATGCAAAGAAAAACAGAGAAAAAGCAGACTGCTCTGATACCACTGATCCAGATTTAAACAAGAACGCAACAAAATACAGAGATAATCATATACACAAATATGCAGCGGAAATAATACTTCATTTCATTAATGGAAAATACTGAAATATGCTTACAACCAGAAATGGAAATAAACCAGCTGGGGCGATGGTAGCTTATCTCTAAGAAGAGATGTGGTGACTACATGCCTCTAAACTGTGTTACAATGAGGCTCGGAGGCCTATTTATTGTTGAGAAACAATGAAAAACCCTTCACATCCCAAAACCTAACTGTAGAAGATGAAACGCCAAATTGTGGGCCCCATTTGGGTAAATTGGTACATCAATTTCCCAGGGTCGTAACTTTGGCATATGATCTCCGTTTGACGCGTACGATAGCTCATTAGAAAGATCTATCCGAGAACTACCACTTTGGGAAGGGCAACATCGGTCCATGGACCCATGTTGCCCCTAAATTTCCCAAAAAACGTCGTTTAGGGCCTCAAAACGGCTCCGGAAGTTCAGGACCCGAAAAACTGCTAAATATAGTAAGTTGTGCTACAATTAAGGAAACTGAAAATTCTGAGAGAAACAATGATGGGGGTCCAGATGGACTTGGTAGGTGGCCACCAATATCCACCTAGATCACAGCATAGTCTTGAAGTCTCTTCTTCAAATGAACCAATGGACAGAGAAATAGACATAAAAGAAAGATACAAAGATATTAAGGCCAAAAATGAAGAAATAAAAGCTAAAATATATTCACAGTACTTGAAGCAGACTCCTGGCGGCCATAACAAATTACTTTCTGCATTTGATTATAAGACAGGAAAAATGCAGATGACCTTTTTGCAGCCCGTTGTAGATCATCCTAAGTCATCAGCAAATTACAAAAAGATAGATTATGATATTCCTGCCAAAGATGTTCATCCTATAGACCAAATAGAATTTCATAAGCAAGCTAGATAAATGTTATACTCAACTATGACCGACAAAGATATGAGTGTACAAAACCTACAAAATTCTCTAGAGAACATCAAAGCACAATTAAAATTAGGGAAGTCATCCTCACAAGATAAAGATAACATAATTAAATCCCTTGAAGTTTTGGTTATTCAAGTGGGATATGATCCAAAGAATGTCAAAGGTGCAGAAGAACTCATTAAGAAAAAGAATGCAGACGTTGTTGCATTGAAGAAACGGCTAAAATTTCCTCCTACTGAACATCCACAGACCAAGGAAGTTCTAGAGAATCAAAACCAAAAAGATGAGATGATGAACTTCATTCTTCAGTTAATTTCTCAATTAACAGAAATGGAAAATGAGATGGATAAGTTAGTGCAGGAGAAAAGGGACAGCATGGAATCAATCCCTATCATTGTTATTCCTACATTTACTACAGCAGTTCCTTCTACTTTAGTAGCTTCAGTGGCCACAACAGTTCCAAGAGCTACAACACTTCCCACTATATCAGCAACTACATCAATTATAGAATCATCTACAGTTGCAGCTCATCCTATTGATGAAGTAGGTAAATTAATCAAAGCTATGTGTTGAGTGATAAGAGGTGTCTTTTTAACCCCTATTTATCCTACATTAATTATCAATCTAGGTGCGATTTTTTATCTCAAGAGTTTACTCAGTCTGAGGCGGTTACTTGATTCAAGAGTAATGTTTTCTAGTTTGTAGTATAGTGCTAAATACAAGAGTAAACGGACGCTACAAATAGAATCTACTTGTAATTAAAAGAAACCTTAATGCTCTGAAACTTAAATCATTCATTCATAAAACTATAACAATTTATCAGTCAAGGATGCAGTATTGATAACTCTTTCCTCTGTCAACTGATATAAATGAAATCAATCATAAACAGAACCTCCAATCTGAGAACTTAGACAATGATAGTCAATGTTATTTACAGTTTTATATCTTTCAATCCACACTAAAGCAAATTATAGCAATTCGATTGGAAATGCTTACTAAAACACACTTGCTACACTATCAATTAAAAGGTGAAAGCAAATCCTTGTAGAAAAGGAACAACAACTAAGTCTATTGAAAAGATTGAATAGCAAACCTTAATCTACATAAATGAATTGAACAACAATCTTTACTGAAATGAACCGAACAACAATCTTTAACTGAAATGAACTGAACAACAATCTTCAGATAATAAAGGAACAACAAATCTCATTAAGTGTAAACACACAGCGACTATAAAGTAATAGAATCGGTAATATTATTCTGGCAGAGTGAACATTAATCGCAGGTATAAAGGAACAGTAATCGTGATTATAATTGAACAACAATTAAATGAACAACAATTGCAGTTGTGAGTGAACAACAAAATCTAGACTAGACAGTGCATTATTATTTCAAAAGGAACAACACGACATTGAGTTATGAATAACAATCATGTTATCAATGTAGTCTAATTACGATCTTGATGTAATAGAGTAATTCAGCGAGATGTTCAGAAACAGAAGATTATCGAATAAAGTGAATTAAGGAAATGCAAAGTAAATCAAACCACACACGACTGTAATTGTAAAATAGTGATACAAGAAAAAAGTGGATCCACCAGGGCCGGGCCCTTAGCCACCAAGGAAGCACTGCTACGTTTACTCTAGGATCAAATAATGGAACAACAACTAAGTTATATATTAATAATATATGGCAGAGTTACAACTATCGCTCCTCAAAGAGAGTCGATGATCAATGTTGAAATTACAATAGTAATTCTAAAAAATCAATCCTCCCCTTGTCTTACAATTGTTGCCCCATTTATAATGGGTAGGCGGGTACATCAAGGTTATAGATAACTTTTAAAGTAGTGATCTTAATCTTCCTTCTTCAGTTGTCTTCTTGTCCTCTTGCACAACCACTCTGTTTTCTCCATCTTTTCCTGAGCTGCACACTCCAGTCTCATTCTTCTTGTCTGGACACGGTTTCCTAATGGAGGAATAGCAGTTGCCTTACTTTTGTCTTTACCTTCCGAATAGTGATTTTCTATTCCTTTCACTTTCTGTATAGAAAAAGACAATAATTAGTTATTTTATATTAATCACAAATCTCCTTAATTCTATCATAATTCTTTAACATATTACCATTTTATAATGTAAAGGAGTTATGATCCAAAGGAAAAGATAAAGAAATAAATGGAAAATGCATACCTTTTCCATCGCTCAACACACCCCCTTGCTTACCCTTTTTCATGTCCTCATGAAAACCATGTAATTTACATGCAAGGAAGTTAGGGAATAGGTTGGAGAGGGATTTTCATGAAGTGGTCTAAAACCATGATTTGCAGCTAAAACTTCAAAAATGGCTCCTGTCTGCCCCTCAGGCAATTCGTATATAGCCTTATATCCTGCTGCAGAATACCAGATAATGGGGCTTCGAAATCTACAACCTAGCCAAAGTGGACCTTCTCTCAAGATGACATTACTATAGGTAACCAGGCGATCAACAGCTAATTTAAAATTTTTATGATTAAAGGTTTCTCTATCCTGGATATTTCGATTAGAAATCTTCCATCGGAGTTTAGTTGCTGCTATGGCAGGGTCTTTGATGGATAGGAAGTATTCTACCCCTTTTTCGACAACTACTTTATGAATGGGTCCCAATGTCTGGATCACACCCTTCTTTCTCATTAAGCTTCTATACTTATCCCACAGTTGTAATGCGTTTTCCGGTTCACCCCTTACCCAAAGGTCTAACCCGTTTTCTTGTCTCTGAAAGGTGTTATGGACCTTGAGCCATTTTAACTAGTTAATATCAAACGAAATGAATGCTTGAAACTGGATATCACCCACAAAATGACTGGGATACTTTTTCATTTCCTCCTCCAACACAAAATTATGCAAATAAAATTCACATAACAATCGCTGGACTTTCACTCCATAATGTTTACAGCAGTTTATGAAATCCTCAATAGTTTTTAACTCTATAGGTACCCCTGCCTTGACAACCTTAATTTTTAACTATAAATACCTTTCTAACAAAAACAAAGTATAATTTTTGGCAAGTGCCTAACAGGCTAGAACAATAGTATATAGAGAACAGAGGGTATCCATTCGGCTTATGACTGAGTTTATCTTATTTGTTATCTTTTCAACTTTTTCCTCTGCCTTCTAACATTTATCAAAGGCCTCACTCTCTGATGCATTGATGTTCTTAAATTGCTTCTATAACTTTTGGTATTTCTCCAGAGGAACGGTCTCTTCTGTGAGTTTTCCTATCATCTTCTGAGCCAGTGCTAGAACCTCTTGGAGTTTCACTATCCTAGGATCATTTTCCATTGAAACACTTTTGGGTTGAAGATCTACCTGGATCTTTTTATTATGACATATGGTTCCTACAGTCTGTGTCCCTCTTGTTTGATCAGTCGTGACACTAGAGGATAGTGCCTCTATTTGTACATCCTTATTTCAAACTAGTGTATCTTTTGTTTGGGCCGTTGTGTTTGTAACAACCGCATGTTGTTCCTTGCTGTCTTGAATGGATATGGGCTCTGTTTGAGTCCCCATGGCCTTTATTGTATGGGGTTTCGCTCAGGTGGCTGCATTTCTTGTTCTTGTGGTTCTTTTTGAGATTTTCCCCATTTTTAGGGCCCTTACCTGTTTTCTTAGTTGTTTTATTACATTCAGTAGCCTTTGTTGTTCCTTTCGTAGCCTCTTGATTTCATTCATCTTCTTCTTCGAAGGAACAACTATTTCTTTTCTTGGACCTGGGCTTTGTTCTTCAGGGATTGTACCCTTTCCCTGGCTTATTTCCATATTTTCTATTTGGAACACTTCTTTAGTGTTCTCATTCTCCTGATTACGTTTCTCAGGGGAGGTAACCCTAGTTTGATCTGCTATTCCCGGGTGGCTTCTTCTTCTACTTCTTCTTTGTTATTCATCTCCTCAGATGCACTCTTGCTATGAGCAGAGTGTTCTTGTGATTATGCTGACTCAATATTGAGGTTGAGCAGGCTCTATGGTTGAATATACTCACCCATATTGGCCAAAGTTTGGGCCAATTCATCTTCCTGCAATGGACTTCGTAGTGGACTTGCACCAGAGTGCTCCATTTCTTCCTCAAATTCTTCTTCCAATTCTTCTTCCCAATCTTCTTCCACACTTTCCCCTCCTTCGAGTTGTGGGGGTTTCTCATCCTCAGACTCTAGTATTTATAAGGGTTGGCTATTGTTATCTTGGAGATTTCCCAACATTCCCCTACTTTTCCTTGATCTAAGGGACTGTCTAGGTTTCTGCGGTCTAGTTGATGTGTCGGTGGTTCTTTTTCTTTTCAAGGTTGGTAAGGCCAATCCCCTGTCTATTGAAAATACCAATTCTTCCCAACTAGACTGCTGCTAAGCAAAACTATGATTGACTATTAATCGAATTAAACCATGATGACTTACTACCATTTCTGTATGACGTCATTTCCTTATACTCCGAGCAGCGTCATGCAATAAAGAAATTAAATATGCAGGAAAATTTACAGCACATTTCTATCTTAATACTACTAATAATTTGAGATGGCGTGGTCTTACCACATCCTTTCTCCCATCGCATGTGATGTATCTTTGCACTATTCTGGCTAATTATGCCCATGGTTCTCCTAGGGTTGCAGGCAGGACTCCTTTTCCTTTGATGGTAAGGTTCTATCCTTCGTCACGGAAGATGGCTATGGCATCTCGAACTCATACTTTTTTCTTGGTCCATACTGGTCTGACTACCAGTAGTCCAAATATTTCGGCAATTACCACCTCTATTATTTTTATTTGCCTTCCCCTCACCATGGAATAATCTTCCTGCAAATTCTACAGAAATTCAATCGCCACACTTTCATGGGACTGTTGTACCCGTGTAAGGTAATTAATCCATCCTACTCTTTCCAGAATTGCTCGTGCAGCGTCAGAAATTATCAACACTTGTGGTTCACTACTCATCGCTCTCCCTCCCATTTTGTTCAAGCTTAGCACACTATTAATTTTTACAAAGCAAAAACAAACACAGAAATGAAAATGCAACAACAAGTTGTGCATATTGGAAAATGTCAATATCATTAAACTTGTTATTTCCAAGATCTGATGGAGTCGTAGTACCCCAAATAAGGAATTGACTCATCTACCAATGTATTTTGGAGATCAACAGTGCCCCCCTAAAATGTTATAGGTCGTCCTCGACTGGAAAATGGAGAAGTGGCGTATTGGATGGAAACTGTACAGGAAAAAAAAAAGGAACGGTGGATATATTCATGGCATGATTGCAAAAGCAGTGAATTATTGAAATTGAGGCTTATGATGAAAATCACAAATAGTTATAGAAATGCTATGAGATGATGCGAAAAATAGGGGAGAGGACAACTGACGTAAGTAAAAATTATTATGCGATCATTATCCACTTTAACCATTATGATTGATTTATAACCGATATTTCTTGTGTAAGAGGTTCGAAATGGTTATATAACATAATCTCATTTGAAATCAAGATAAAGATATAAGAAGAGGTTTATAATGACTATTGGTGTATGAAAAGTATGACTTAAATACCATCAGTGGAGCTCTGTTGCCCACAGGTGTTCATAACCTTGACAAAGTTGCTTGTTTCACCCTTGGAACCATAATCATTTATGTATGCCTAGGAAAGTGTTGTGTGATGTCAAAATGGAGGCCATTATACTAGTTGGGTAACCAGATGAATCACAATTCCATTCACCAGGAAGGAGTGAAAGGTGGGCAGGTCGGCTCGTGATGAGGCCTCCTATTCCGAGGACTTTTTTATTTTTCTGATATGCCTCTTGGATCATATCCCTGGTGTGGTGGCCATAATGGGAATGCCACTTCACTGCTTCCTTACGATCATGGTAGGCTAGCTCTTGATGAGACCCCCTATCCTTCATCTGACAAATCATGTTAGTAATCATATAGATATATATTTTTCTCTCTTTTTTTCTTTTATTTTATATTGCACTTTCCTATTTATATACAGAGGATGGCTCAACACTCCTTAAGAGTAGGGATGGTGGAAGAAGTCTGAACATCTCAATAGAGGAAAAATATGCCCTTATTCTTATTCAATAATAATGATCAAAGAGAATTATGAAGAATAAGGAAGAACCAACATCATAAAAATAATCAATCAAATTAGTTTTAGTGAAAGTAAAGACAACAAAGTGATATAAATAGTTGTGTCCTTTCCTCTTTTTTCTTATCGATACAAAGCAATTTCTCTAAAGATAATGTTTTTTCCTTGGTTAGTTGATTTCAGTATCCTCTAGTTTTTGTGTTCTTGCATGAATGTATGTATGTGCCTTAAACGGATCATGAATAGTGAACCATCATTCACAACAATCCTCTAAATAATGTTCTTTAAGAAACACGCACACAAAAAAATTCACTCAAAAAGTGTTGTTCCTTAGATGGAACAGCTAATGTTCCTTAAGAGGGATATCAAAAAGAATATTTTCACGTAAAACCATGGTTCCTTTAAGAGGAACAACAAATAAAAGAAAAAAAAAACACTCGAAATTGTTGTTCCTTAAGAGGGACAGCAGTTGTTCCTTAAACGAAACAACAAATAAAGCAAGCACGAAATAAAATACTGATCCTTTGGCATAAAAGTCTATGATCATCTGAAATTGAAACTGTTGTTCTTTCAGAAAGAACGATAGAAAGAAAAATGCGAACGGAGGGTTGTTCCTTTAAAAGGAACGGCAAAAAAATGCGGAAAAAGTGTGGTTTGTTTAAGAGGAATGGAAAAATCAATTGGACGAAATTATTGTTCCTTCGGAAAGAAACAACAGAAATGCAGAAATGCTCTTCCTTCAGAAAGGAATGACAAAAATGTGAAAGTGTTGTTCCTTCATAAAGGAACAACAAAAATGTGAAAGCATTGTTCCTTCAGAAAGGAGCAGCAAAAATGTGAAAGTGATGTTCCTTTGGAAAGGAATAACAAAAATGTGAAAGTGTTGTTCCTTTGGAAAGGAACAACAAAAATTCGAAAGTGTTGTTCCTTCGGAAAGGAACAGCAAAAATGTGAAAGTGTTGTTCCTTCGTAAAGGAACAACAAAGATGCAGAAATGTTGTTCCTTCGGAAAGGAATAGCAAAAAACAAAAAATGCAGAAATGTAAAAGTTTGTACAGAAAGTAGTTCATACAAGCAGAAAAGAAAAACTTATGTACAAAATTTGAGAACAATGGGATTATTTAGTGAACCAATGCCGAGGAAGGATTATTTTACTCATCAAAAATTTTCATATCAGAATCTTCCCGTAGTTGCTGGTAAAAGGATTCCCGAGTAAGCGGTTTATGGTACAGTTGCACTCAGTGACCATTTGCTTTAAAGGCATGTCCAAATCCATCAATAGTAGTTAAAGGAATGGTGCCATTTTCATGCACTTTCTGTATTTCATATGGTCCAAGCCATAGATTCTGGAGTTTTCCCAGAAAATCCTAAAACCTAGAATCATATAGGAGTGCCCAATCTCCTTCGTGGAAGATTTTCGTTTTGATCAGGGCATCGTGCCATTTTTCTCTCTTCTATTGAATTAATGTAGTGCATTGAAGAGCCGAGAGCCTGAATTCATCTAGCTCATTAATTTGTTTTAATCTGTTAGTTTGGGCCCCATTTAAATTCAGACTGATTTTGTGTGTTGTTCTTAATGTTTGTATTTCAAAATCTATTGGAAAGATGGGTTCTTTTCCAAATACTAGCTGATATGGTGAATGGTCGGTGGTATTTCTCCATGTTGTTTGGTATGCCCACAAGGCTTTGGGAAATCTTGAAGCCTAATCGCCTCTGTGCGATGCAACTATTTTTGTAAGTATTGCCTCGATCACCTTATTTGTGCTCTCTACTTGGCCATTTGCCTGTGGGTGATACGGAGTGGTAATTTTGTGTTGAATGTGATAACTTTTTAATGTTGTAGCGATTTTATTACCTACAAACTGCGGTCCTTCATTCATGATTATGTCCCTAGGGAGGCCATATCGCCCAAATATTTGGAAAAGGAAATGTATTACAGAATCCTCTGTAGCTCTTGGAAGTGCCTTTGCTTCAACCCATTTGGTAACATACTCTGTTGCTACTAGAATATATGTTTTAATATTTGATGATGGGTTGATCAGACCAACAAAATCGAGCGCCCAATGCTCAAATGGTTTGATTACTAACTGTGGGTTTAAAGGCATTTCGTCAGACTGTCCAGGGCATCCTGCTCTTTGGCAACTGTCACAGGCTTGAACAAATTTCTTAGCGTCTTTAAAGATTGTGGGCCATTAATAGCATGTTTGCAAAACCTTGTGACCAGTCCTGCGATCTACAAAATGTCTGCCACACGGTCCGTCATGAAAAGCTTTCAGAATGTCAAATATTTTGTCTTCGCGGATGCATCTTCTGATGTGCATATGTGGCCCTGTATGAAATAGGTAGCCCCCAATCCAAGAAAACCGAGTACTTCATTGCACAATCTATTTTTGTTCATTGGGGGTTAGATGCTTTGGTAATTTACCTACCGCTAAATAATTTGAAACATTAGCATACCAGGGCATCTTGACAGTAACAACAAACAAATGTTCATCTGGGAATTGATCTTCGACTGTTATTGCGTCTGCTAGCTTCAACATTCGTGAGAGAAAATCAGCTATAGGATTCTCTTTCCCAGGTCAATCTTTTATTGTGATGTCAAATTTCTGCAATAAAATCAACCATCATGTTACTCTACCATTTGTAACAGGTTTATTTGCTAAGAATTTTATGGCAAAGTGATCTATATCTAAAACAACAGGATATCCAATGATGTAATGCCTAAATTTATTTACAGCATGTATTACAGCTAAAAACTCTTTCTCGGTTACGGTATAGTTTAGTTCAACAGGATATAATTTCTTGCTAATTTAATAAATTGTATATGGCTTTTTATCTTCTTCCTGTCCAAGGACTGCTCCAATAGCTATGTCTGAAGCATCAGATGAAATTTGAAATGGAAATCCCAATTTGGGCCTCTGAGCACTGGGGTTGTTGACACAAGATTTTTCAGATCCTCAAAAGCACAGTCACATTTATCTGTCCAAATAAAATCAACATTCCCTGTCAATGCATATAGAGGTACAACTATGTGAGAAAAATGCTCTATGAATCTCCTATAATAACCAGAAAATCCTAGAAAACTGCGTACCTCTGTCTGTGTGGTAGGAGTAGTTATTAACAAAATTATTTGAATTTTGGCTGGATCTACCTGTATTCCGGCTGTTGAAATATAATGACCTAGGATTAGTCCCTCAATCATCATCATATGGCACTTTTCATGGCTCAAGCAGAGCCTAGTGGCAATACATCGTTGCAGCACATTTTCCAATGTTTCTAGTGCTGGCTCAAAATCATCTACATATGGTGTGAAATCATCCATATATACTTCGAGCCCTTCATTTATTAAATCTAAAAAGATGTTGAGGATGGCCCTCTAAAATGTAGCAAGCGCATTGCATAGTCCAAAGGGTAGGACTCTGTTGGCAAATGTTCCCCAAGGACAGGTAAAAGTAGTTTTATCTGGTCTTCAGGGGCAATCTGTATCTGATTGTACGCACTGAAGCCATCTAGGAAAGAAAGAATTTCTTTCCTTCTAATGAATCTAATACCTGATCAATGAATCAAAGGGGAAAGTGATCTTTTTGAGTTGCTTTGTTCAATTCTCTGTAGTCTACTCAAATCCTCCATTTTCCATTCTTCTTTGGCACCACTACTAGTGGAGATACCCACTTGCTATTAGAGATTGGATAAATAAAGTTTACATCTAAAAGTTTTTGTAACTCAGCTTTCACAATATCTTTCAAGTGAGGGTTGAGTCTTCGTTGGGGTTCGCGAACAGGTCTAGCATCCTTTTCTGTATAAATGTGGTGTGTACATAGCTGGGGATCAATTCCCTTCATGTCCGGATAATCCCAAGCAAAATCTTCCTTGTAGTTTCTCAGTAGTTGGACTAGCTTTTCTTCTTGCTCAGGAGTTAGGTTTTTGTTAATGTTCAAGGTTTTCCTGGCTCAATCTCTATAGTTTTGTTGTTTGAAACAGAGGTGGTGGGTATTGATTGATCATAAGTGTCTTTGAGGGGATCTTCTTCTAGTTCATTGTCAAATGTTGCCTCTATCATGTGACATTGTACATGGGATCTAGATTCGGATTGGTTAATGAAGTTGTTAATAATCTCATCCAAAGTTTGGTCTTTAAAATTGAGGGAATATTTTATGGTTAATGGGGACCTAATGTTTTTTGTGAGATATGATACGAGTTGTTTGTTAGTTTTCATTATTGTTAAACTTGGCTAGGCTGGAGGGTATAGAGCTAGATTCTTGATATTACTCCCTCTAGTTATAGTCATATTGCCTTGCCGGCAGCCAATGTAAGCATCAACAGTCGCTAGCCAAGGTCTACCTAAGATTAAAGGGTGTCCATCGAGTCATTTTTTGGGGTTGATTATCAAAAATTTGACAGGGTATTCCCAAGAATCTATAGATACCATGACATCATGTAGTGTACCTTCTGGCCTGACTACCGATCGGTCAGCGAGTTCCAATAGGGTGGTAGTTCGTTCTACTGATGTAATGCCAAGTTTTTGACAAGTGGTTGTTAAAATATAAATTGCAGCCCCTAAATCAACTAGGTCATTTGAAAAGGTTTGTCCATTGATTTGCACCATCACTATAGGATTCCCTGGGTCTTCATATTTGACAGGTGCTTCTCTTCCTGATAGTAGATCAGATAGGGTACTGACTACTTGGATGGTTGGATTAGTTGTTATTGTCCTCTTTGGCTTTTTTATACATAGCTCTTTGATGATTTTTGCATAGATCATGATATCTTGGATAGCCTGGAGGAGTGGAATCTTTATACACAAATTTCTTAGTTCTCCCAGAAGATCAAAGTCAGGATGTTCTATTTGGCATGGTATTATTAGGCATTCTGGAAATGGGGGAGAAGAAGTGGTTTCCTGGTGGTGAGTTTGTTGTCTGACCACATCCTCTTCTTGTAGTAGTTGTTCTACAGGTAACAGATTTTCAACTTGAGCATTTTTATCTCCCTCAGTTTCTATTATGCGCCCAGACCTTAATTGAAGGTCGTTGCACTCCCTTATATCGATTTCAAGTTCTGGTGTTTTTATTATTTGAACAGATTGAACCGGTCTATTATTAGGGTTCGGGTTGGGTTGGGCTGGGAGTTGCGGTCTTAAGTTGGACTGGGGATATTTTTGTAGTATATATGGTGCTGGCAGTGTGGGTTGAAGGAGGGGGATGGTTCCAGCTGGTTGATTCATCGGTCTTTTCCAGTTTGACCAGGCTTGACTCTGCGAAGTGGAAGGGTACCATTGTGTTGGATATGCATTGTTTTGCCAACATGGTGGAGAGTAGGGAAAGTTTGGCCAATTAGTTTGGCTTGTTTGATTTGGCCATGGTGATGAAGGAAATGATTGTTGTGAACAGCTTGGGAAGGGTGGTTGATTTTTCCACATTGTATTATATTTCTAGGCATGATATTGCGGAGGTTGGAAAGAACAATATGGATCGGAGGGCATACCTAGTTGTCATGGCTGCCATTGACGGCGCTGATTAAGTAGGTACACTGGTTCTGATTCTTCTTTCGCTTCTTTGTACATTGCTTTCAAACCCGAGAGTGAGGGGCAGTTCTCTGTGGAGTGATCTTTTGTACAAATAGTGCAGACTTGAACTGCATCCACTGGGCACTCTTTATGGTTGTGTTTTTTTCTGCATCTAGGGCATAATATTGCCAGGTTTTGCTTTGCTTCTATTTATTTCTATTTAGCTTGCATAATATTGGGCTGCGTTGTCAGAGTCCCCAATATATCAATTTTGAAATCCACTGGTTTTAGCCTTGTACTGCCTCTTGAGCTCCTAATACACAAATCAATAATGTCAGCGAAATTTTCTTAATAGATGTCACCTTTTCCCATAATATTTAGTGTTTCAACCCATTTTTCCTTCATTCCTTTAATTAATGTAGTTTTTAACTCATTTTCAGGTAAGGGTAATGATGCATAAGGAGATCTCTAAAGATTATATTGGAAACATTCAACATACTCTTCTAGTGTCTCATTAGGTTTGGCTACCATCTAAAATAGTTCATCCTTTAATTCTCTAGACCTACAATAATATTGATATTTCTTTAGAAAAACACCTTTCATATGATCCCAATCGTTTATAACACCTCCACCTAATCCCATAAACCATCATAAACCTGCTCCTTTTAATGTCGAGGGAAATAGTTTTAGCTTTTGGGGATCGGTGGTATAGTCATACCCTCGACATAATACATCGAATTCAATCAAAAATGCATCTGGACCTTCTGATGTTAGGCCATGGAATGTAGGGATATGCTACAATGGTATAGCTTTCATAGGTGCATTTACTGCAGTGTCCATAATGGGATATTGCAGTGTGGAGGTCTGAGGTGTTTGTTGATTCTGAGCCATTTGATCAAATATGTGCCAATATCCTTCTGGGATTTCTAGGGAGTTATTCCTAGGCTGACTAGAAGGAGTAGGAGTGGTCTTAACAGCACTTCCTTGGTCTAGGATGATGATATTTCCTTGTTGAACTAATATCTGGGGGGATCTTGGCTCTTCAGGTTCTTCAGCTTTGTTCTGGATGATTTTGACAACACTTCCCTTGTCTAGGCTGCTTAGTGGTTGAACTATTCCAAGAGGAGATCTTGGTTCTTTTGTTTACCCTGTTTCTCCTCCTCCTTCACAGAGATTACTAAGGTTCCCCTATTGTAAATATTTTGGGCTAGAATTCTCAATTTCTTGAAAATCTTGCTCTTCTGTTTGGTTGTGCACCTCAACAAAGGCTACAGATGGTGATTTTGTGGCCTGAAGGGAGTTAGTAGGTTGTCTAGAAGCAACTTTTCTAGGACCTACTAATGGCTGAGATTTTGCTTTTTTAATGGTATCATCTATAAAGGTCGATCGGCCAAGGGTCACCGGTCCCTTAGTTTTATCAGGTTTGGGTAGTGGTTTTGGATTCTTTTCAGGCTTTTTCTGCTTAGTCATGCACACAACTCAAATACTTATTTCTACCCAAAGTAATCAACAAATCTGCAGGAAAGTGAGCGGGGGAGCAGGGCTATTACATGCTCCGTACGCAATTTCTTACCTTTTGTTTTTAATACCCAATTCTCTCCTAACAGGTACTTATCAAATGCACAGTACTCTTCTTAAAACAAATGGCAACACTCTCCCCAGCAATGGCGCCAAATGTTGAGCAATAAAAGGTGTCTTTTTAACCCCTATTTATCCTACATTAATTATCAATCCAAGTACGATTTTTTAATGGGAAGGCAGATACATCAAGGTTATAGATAACTTTTAAAGTAGTGATCCCTCAAGATCAAAAGATCCTGAGGGCTTCGCTTAATCTTCCATCTTTAGTTGTCTTCTTGTCCTCTTGCGCAGCCACTCTGTTTTCTCCATCTTTTCCTGAGATGCATGCTCCAGTCTCGTTCTTCTTGTCTGGACACGGTTTCCTAATGGAGGAACAACAGTTGCCTTGCTTTTGTCTTTACTTTCCGAATAGTGATTTTCTATTCCCTTCACTTTCTGTATAGAAAAATACAATAATTAGTTATTTTGTATTAATCACAAATCTCCTTAATTCCATCATAATTCTTTAACATTACCATTCTAGAATGTAAAGGAGTTATGATCCAAAGGAAAAGATAAAGAAATAAATGGCAAATGCATAACTTTTTCATTGCTTAACACTATGCAGGATATGTCCATCCAAACAAATGAAATAAATAGACTTAAAGATCAAATAAAAAGTCTAGAAGATGAAAATAAGTTGGCACAAATCATGCATAAAATGAAATACAGAAGCCAAACAAATTGACTGAGAGAATACAAAAGTTAGAGAAAGAATTAACATTGAAAGAACCACTTTCCCAAGTAAAGAAGGAACTGTGGGCCAATATCATTCACTTTGTTAATGATATTTGAACATCCATCCAAGTCATATTTGAGCAGAAGGATTTTATCAAGGAAGCAACTAAATCTATTCAAAAAGTTAAGGAAGAACTTGGTAAGAATCCAGAGGAGGCCAATGAAATCATTAAGTTTCTTAATTCCAAGAACAAATAGGAATTGGAAGAGATTGGCATAAGTGACAAGACTAAAACAATTGTAGAAGTGAAAAAGGTAATTTCTAAGAGGAACTTGATGGTACAACTTGAAGCAAAATGCCAAACAACAGAGCTTGCAATAACCAGATTTATGGTGAAATTTGATGTTTTGAGGGAGAAAGGTCTACCTAATCCATTGATCATTAATGACAGGTTAATGAGGCATGAAGACTGTGATAGGAAAATCAGAGAAGTGGGAAAGGAACAAGCAAACAATTAAGCCATGAAAGGAATTCCAACAGGAAAAGTGCTTTATCAGACTTTTGAGAATCTTTTTTACCTCCAGCATGAGGTAAAATATCTCTTTATCAACAAACCTACATTTGCAAAATACACAAAGGCTTATGAAATCTTCAGAATAATGGTAAAGATTAAATTACCAGATGCAGAGTCATGGGAAAAGTTGAATGATTTACTGTGAAAATGAAAGGTAAAACAATGAAAATAGAGCAACCAAGGTAAAACAGTAAAGAGTAACATATCATTTAAGTTAAAGAGTATAAGATGAAAGACAGAGTTTAAAAGTCAAAGTCAGAGTAAAGGGACAGCCAGTATAAAGCAAAACAATAAAAGAGATGAAGTAGCAAAATATCAGTGAAAGCAAATAGCAAAGCCAAATAAACAGGGATAGCTTGCATTAGTTAGATAGTTGTCTCTATCTTCTTGCATGAAATATTTCATTTTCTTTGAATAATTCCTAAATTAGTTTTAGGATATTTTGTAATCATTTTTGTATAAATACTTCACAATTCAGAGTATCTAGGTTGGATTTCTTAACATTTCTATAGTGGAACTCATCTACAGCCTGAGGGTTTTTGTACAATTTTCAAGTCAACGGACTAGACAAGTAATAAAGGCATTGCATTACAGGATTCATGTGTTGGGAAAATTCAGTGAAGTATCTTTCAATTGTTCAAATTATTATTTTTCTTAAGTATCCCATAAACTTGTATGTTTTCCAAATTTGGATGTAATAACTAGAATATTATTACAGAATTTGTTTAAGTACACTCTGTCTTGAACAATTATTCATTTTGATGTTTTATTTTGATATCTAGAGTAGGGAATTCTTCGTTTCTCCCTAGTTTCGATTGACTTCTTTCATTTCCCTCATTATACGGTTTGAGGAAACCTTAACTGCTCCTTGATCCCGATTGAAAACCACTTCACCCTTCAGCCTAAAATATCTGAATTTGGTCAACTACCTTGCCCTGTGGACACTTCCTTTAGAACTTGATTCAGTCTTGTTTTCTTGACACATTGACTCCATAGCCCAATGGAAAATAGACAGTCTTCTATCTATCTAAGTCAGTAATTCCACCAACAAATCAAATCAAAACCAAAACAAGCTTACATAACTAGCCTAAAGTCAATTAACTCAACAAAGTTAAATCATTAAGATAGAGCCCTCTTTGAGTGTTAGGAAGGCTAGATCCTAATCTCAAAAGTAGGTTTGTGGTTACCTCTATTATTTCTTTAAACACAACATAACAACCCTAGGGAAATTTTGGAGTGCTAACAGGCTCAAAATAATAAAAAAGTCAACCAACCAACCATGGATGTAAGTATTGGTAATGTTGGGGAAACTTCCAGCATGCATCGCAAGCCTTGATACCATTGAAATATTTGTAATTGTGACCACTTCCTTATCAACTGTCCTGGTACTCCTAAGGTCTTGGAAGTATGGTCTGAAAATTCTTATCAACTTATTGTTGATCCATCAACCAATGATTGTGAGGTTCTTGGGAAAAATGGTAAAGTTAGGTTTCCTTGTAGGTTATGTAAAGGGACTCACCATAGTAACCTTTTCCCTCATATGGACAATACCTCAAAATTGTTGGAAAAACTTATTGTTTTATAGCAACAACTTCTAGTTGGTTACCGTAAATTTTCTCCCAACCTACCGTCAATTGACGAAGTGATTGATCTAATTCCAAGTACAATAAGTTCCACTCTTCAATTAGAGAGTGAAACAAATATCACTAAGGCTAATGAGCCATTGGTGGATCAAGTGGCTAACTCGATTCCATATTCAGTCAATCCCACTTTCCCTTTAATGGGTGAAATTAGTATTGCACAGGTTCTTCTTGTTACTTCAGATTCTTCTACACATGGGGGCATTTCACCTATTTCCAGTGATCCCCCTCCAAGTAATGAGACTATTTCCTTTTATTGGAGTAGACTGACAGGACCTCATCTTCCTTCTTCCACCCCTTTCCAAATCATTGTGAAAGTGTATGGTAAGAATGTGCATCATACAAACATCGACGAAGGTGCTTCAGTCAGTATTTTATCCTTGTCTGCTTGGAAAAATTTGGGTTCCCCTCAGCTTGTGCTTGTTACACATAATATTTTGGCTTTTAAAAGAACCATCAATGAACCTTTAGGGATCCTTCCTAAGTTACCTATTACTCTAGAAGGAAAAGCTATCTGTACTAATCTTATGGCAGTCCAAGGCCACTTCGATTTCAATTTTCTCCTTGGAAGAGGCTATGTTTATGCCATGAAAATTGTTGTGTCCACACTCTTTCGAGTGATGTCTTTCCCTCACAATGGAAACATTGTGATGATTGACCAACTTTCATCCATTGGTCTTTATTTTACTACCATCCATACGAAATTCCTTAATGTTCCTTATATGGAAGTGGTACCTACCCCACCACAGGTTAATTATGTGGCAACCAGTCCCATGTTTTCAATTATCAATTCAAGCAAGCCTCTCACTGTTTTCTTGACTTCTTATGACTTAGATCTGGTGATTGACATATGGAACCCTATGAGGGAATTTGAAATAGATTTTATTACCCCTTTTGGTATTCTTCACATGGGTTCTTTGCAGAGAGCTATTCTTCCTTCTGATGAAGATATCTTGGAAACCATGGTTGGGAGGGATCCTTTGGCATGTGCTTCTTCCAAATGGAAGCCACGAACCAAGTTGTATGAGGATAGTTATTTTACTGTGTCAATCTCATTAAAAAATGAAATGGGTTCTTACAAGCACAATTATTTTTGTTTCAAGTTCGCATAAACATGAAACAACTCCTGAGCAGATTTCCTTGTCTTGTGTCAAACTCATTAAAAAATAAAATGAAACAAGTTGTTATGAGGATAGTTCTTTTATTGTGTCAACCTCATTAAAAAAATGAAACAACTACCTATGAGGATGGTTCTTTTACTGTGTCAACCTCATTAAAAAAATGAAACAAGTAACTATGAGGATGGTTCTTTTACTGTGTTAACCTCGTTAAAAAATGAAACAAGTTCTTAAGAGGATAGTTCTTTTATTGTTTCAACCACATTAAAAACTGAAACAAGTCATTATGAGGATAGGTCTTTTACTGTGTCAACCTCATTAAAAAATGAAACAGGTCATTATGAGGATAGTTCTTTTACTATGTTAACCTCGTTAAAAAATGAAATTGATCATTACGAGGATAGTTCTTTTACTATGTCAACCTCGCTAAAAAATGGCAAACTCTGAGCATAGTTATTCTCCTTTCAAGATCGCATAAAAAGGAAACCAATTTATGAAATTCATGAGCATAGTTCTATTTCAAGCTCGTTAAAAAAGATACAAATCCCTTTTTAAACTGATGCATTGAATCAGAATTTGTAACATTTGTAAAATGAAAAACAATATTCATCCATATATTGTATAAGATAAACTGAGATAAAAGTAGTAGTTTGCATTAGTTAAATGTCTGTAAAAAGTGTGGCTTTACAAAATTTCATCCAAGACATGAGGCCTTGTTTCCTTTATTAGTTGAACATGCCAAACATCAAAAACAAAAATCTAGCCCTATGATTAGCAGTTATGCATGATGATCATGGTAGCAGACAATAGAACAAGCTACTCGTCATAACAACCGACTAATCGATCCAGGAACCCGCACAATATGCCTCTAGTAATGAAGAGGAAAATCATCAATCCCGACATCTAGGATATCTAGGGTCAACCTCTCTAGGTTGTGCTCTAGCTTAGACAAAGCTTCTTTTGCATCGGGGCAATGTATTGCAGGAGCTATTGGTTTCTCATCACATATGTCAAATTGGCGTAGTCCTATTGGACAAGCTGGGCCCAAATTTACATGATTATTTTCAATAGTTAGTTTTGGATTTCCAAAAAACAAAAACAAAAAATTGAAAAGCACAAAACAACCAAAATGTGAAGTTTTTACCTAGGTCACCCCACTACATTCCAGTCAGTAGTTCGATATCTAGATCACCCATGTAATCTATGCCCGCATATGGAAAGTCCTCAATCATAATGATCTGATGTTTCAACCATCTAAAGAAATCAAGAGTATATCATACAGTTGGACCATCACCACCTTTGTGGTGGGACATCAATGTAACCCACTTTAGCATACAAGGATCTCGTGATCCTCCTGCATCTATGGCTGCCTGTGGGGAAAGAGGAGGGATCCTCTCTAGAGTGAATGAGATCACAATAGCACCATACCCAAAATTTTTGAGTTTTCCAGTTTTCACTCTAGTTAGCTTACCTTCGAGGTTAGCAACTACCCCTTCACACTAGTTGAATATCGTATGTTGCTAGAACTCTACATAAATTTGCATCTAAGCCTTGGTGAGTAAATGAAGTGTTTCACTCCCACATAATCATGCAACAGTAAAGAAAATAGTCCTAAAAGGAATTTTGTACATGGTTTTGATATCAATTTTGTTCGTCTTTAAGTTCAGACCCTAGAGAAAAATGTTACACTAGGTAAGTGGCAATTGTTTCACCACCTCGTCTATGCCCATACAAAGAAATTTCAACTCCATGGCATGATAGCCCAGTCAAGAAATAGATGTCACCAACATCTATCATGAATCTATAATCCCTAATCAGGAAGCACTCTTCCTGTACATTCCATTTTCTCACCATCCATTCCAGCAAATCTAATTGGGCTTTCATGCCTGGGATTACAAAAAATTTGTATAGGCCACAATCTCTCAAATCCTGTAGTGTTTTTGGATTATTCAAAGTTGCCACATCATGTTCTTCGTGTTCTCACTCCCTCCACTCCATTTTTGTAGATCTATACCCTGAAATAAACATGGAAGATCATTAGAAAACATTCTGATGATTTTTACAAATAAATTTGGGCATTTTATTTAATTTTTTCAAAGCCCTCGACGGTGTGTGTGGCCGCTTTTGTAAACCAATGTAGTTTTTCAAGGTTCTAGCTTTAGAAACCCACAAATATCAATTTTACACGTAAAAAATTGGGTTGGTGTGCACGGACCCGATACAGAGATACTACACACACCGAGGGCCCTTTTTGAATTAATAAAACCCTCCCAAAAAAAAAATACACTATGAAAAGAAAATTGAAAGCAATCATATTAATACATCAAAGAGATCGTTTACTTGGAGAAAGTGACTCGTGACTTGTTCCACCAGTTTGCCCAGAATGCACCTCTTAAGTTTTTGGTGAAAATGCACTCAATCACTCTCAAATGGTAAAAAACACAAATGATAAAAGTTTTTTACTTTTTGGATTTTTATAAGTTTTTTAGGCCCATTAAAATATTATTTTTTGGTTATTAGCCTATGAAATCCATTTATTTTTTTAAATTTACTATATTTTTTATCGGTGATGATAATTTTTGAGTTTAAATGTGTAGAACACAAGTTATTTACAAAAATGAATCACTTTGGTGATGAGTACATTTTTATCACTTTTTCGAACTCGTTAAAAACTTACAAAAAAGTGAAACCCTGGATTTCTCTTTAAGCACTTCTCAGACTCCCTATTCGTGAAAACATCATCGAGTACTTAAGTATTCAAACTCATAAAAGTAAATGAACATTCGTTTATTTAGTATAAGTTTACCCCTTTTATGGACTAAACTAGAATATTTACAAAAAAATGTATACATTGACTAATCATGGTCAATAGAGTTCTATGTTGCATTATTTTACTCTTTTTCGAGCTTGAGAGAATAAATATACGAAGAAAGACATTGTGGTGTTTACTTATATTTTTCTCCTGACTCCCTAAAAATGAAAAACATCAATATTTACTTTCTCCTGGCTCGTCAATATTTTATGTTGAAAGAACTGAATGATTTTTCTTTTCGTGTCTTTTCAAACTCTTTAAACATGAAAACAACATCAAGTTACCCATTCACTAGACTCGTAAAACTTAAACAGTGAAGGACTCGTAATCATAATGAGACTGAACCACTCCTTCCCGGGTTCATTAAAAATACTCGGAAGGACTCTTTCAAAGGATGAGCTTAAAGGACAAGTGTATGTTATCATCCTCAAGCTTGCACAAAAATAAAGAGGTAGTTGCTAGTAATGGTGGGGGGAAATTTCGAAAGAATGTTTGTTTATATTGTAAAAAGCAGTATGTCTCTCTTGAACATGACACTACGTCTCCTTTATGTCTGGGTTGGGAAATCCATGTGTCTCTCAATTGACCATACCTCATTGAAAGTATTCAAACTTGTTTCAAGATCTATTTTTGAGTCAAATGATGCCAAGTTAGAATGTCGTGTCACAGATATGTTCAAGAGAACTCCAACCTCAATAAAAATTACCTTGCAATTCACAACCTTCAATCATGTCGACCATCCCTGAGTCAATCTTTGATTACTCCAAATTGTTTTTCTTCAAAACTTAACATGTGTTTCATGTCGTAGGCCCTCCTACGATGGATCGCATCCTATCGACTTTAGCTCACTATCTAGGAAGTTGATCTAGAAACCTCTTTCAGTAGATTGGAGCCTACATGCCTTAATGGCGAGTTTCTAACCTTCGATGATAGGTTCTCATCATTGAACTTCGATCGAATTATTCTATGAGTGTTCGACTTCAGGACATATTTTCAAAATTCATAGATTGTACTAGAAGTACCTTGAGAACCATTGTCATTATTGGTGGTTTCTCTCGCACTTGTTAGTAGCTCACATCATTGATCAGTAATCAAGTAGTTTCTACCATGTTCAACTTCCAGATATTCACTACAATGGTTAGATTTGTACTACACATTGAGAGATGGAGATCAAGACCCTGGATCTAGTTCCATCCATCCAGGTTGTGTGGAGTTATTAAATATTCATGATTGTAAACATAGATCCATTTATGGCTATGTCCATAATGTGTCTTCTGTTGACATGGATCTTTAGGCATATTTTCGTACTAGTTCTATGAGACATTTATGCTCTAAATATGGGAATGCCTACCTCAACGATGATTTGATATTGCATTGTAACATTTGATTGATTGGTTCAGGTCTCCAACTATGGTCTCTAACCCGGACCTTGGCATGATAAAGCAATTCAGTCCTCAAATATCTCTTTTCACTTTGCAGTTTAGGGGGCAATCTATTACACGTCATTTTTTTCATTAGGCAAATGATTTTTAGTTTCGATCTTTCACTATCCATAAAAGTGTTCCAAAGCATCCCCTTACAAGGCTAGAACCTAAAAGCTCCCAAAGAGAATGAAATTCCTGGATCTCAAGGTCCAGAAATCTATTTTTAATTGCCTGCACAGTTCCCTAGTTAGTTTTTGTGCATACGTAGAAGAGACCATTAGAGTCAATGGAAAATTATGCTTTGTCTTACACTATGGCCTATGCACATGATTCAACACAAGTAAAAAATAAAAAGTAAAGTCTAGAAGCTTCCCAACTAACAGCTTCGAGTTGATGCTTACACAAACCTGATCCCTCCCATCATGGAGCTACTTCCCTCTCTTTGTGGATCCCCTAGCCCACCATTTGTGGATCTCGTCCCTTAGGAAGAGGATCCAAAACCTCCTCCTCTTAGACTATAAATCAAACAGAGGCCAGAGGATTGGAGAGGACCATTGAAGGTAGGCTTATGCTACAGAAATAGGGCTAGGAGGTTTTTCATCCAAGGAGAATGTTGGAAATCATAGGAAGAGGCTTGTAAAATAAAGGCAATGAGTTTGTAAGTTTGTTCTCCTCTTTATTTAATAAAAAACAATTGTTCTTTCCTAATCATGTCTATTCTGATATGATTTGTGAGATTCCTTGATCTCTCACATAGGTTATGACTAATTATTGATTGAATTTATGATGTATGTTGAGTTAATAATTTCATTTATCTTTCATTCTATATGCTAGATGATTTGATCCTTTGTGTGTTTCTATCTATGCAGATCTCTTTCGAAACATTAGCGAGAAGTTGTGGAAAGCACTCGAATAGTTTCTAAAGCATCAAGGAGAAGCCAACCAGGGAAGGCACTGAAAGGACTTCAACGGGAACTTTGTTAAACCAGTAAGTGATCCCTCGCATATTACTTGTTTCAATCAATCATAAGCTAAGGAAAGGTAGCAATTATTTTCTTATTTGTTACTATATTTCATTTGAGATTTATGGAGATCCATCTTGTCCGAAAGAAGCATTAGTCTGCCTACCAATCATCAAAGAGCCTTAATTTTCTATTGAGAGGTCACGGGTTCAATTTTATTGATGCTCTTGGGGTCAAGTAAATATTCAATTCACTTAAAATTTAAAAATCAGTGGAAATTATGCTTTAATTAATTGACCCCGCATAGAGCCATGGATTATGAATGGGGTTAACATTGAAATTTTTTCACTTTGTGCCTATATGCATTGAAATTTGACATGGTTATAGTAGCATGCATTGACATTATGAAAGGGTTCCGAGACTCAAATATGACACAAACAAAGAATTTGAGAAAATTATAGCATAAATGTTGAGGAGAAGAAACTATTGATTTTTTTTTCTATCATTATCATGTTATGTATTTACTAGCCTCGTCAATGGTTAGGTGCTCAATTGGTCGAATACCCAATGTAAAAGCACCTTAATTTCCTATTGATAGGTCATGGGTTCAAGTCTCTCGATGCTCTCAAGGTCAGATTAATGTTCAGTTGACTTAAAATTTAGCAATCGATGGAAATTATGCTTTAATTAATTGACCCCACATAGAGCTAAGGGTTGTGATTGGGCCAACATAATTTTTTTTAGTTTGTGCTTGTATGCACTGAAATTGACATTATTATAGTAGATGCTTGCAATGATGGTATGGGAGGGTTATAAGACTCAAATATGATCACATAAAGAATTCAACAAAATTATAACATAAATGTCAAGGAGAAGAAATTATTGATTAATTTTTAGTATCCTTATCATGTTATGTATTTACTAGTTAGTGCTCAACTGGCTGAATACCCATCATAAAGAACCTTAATTTTTATTGAGAGGTCATGTGCTCAGTTCTCTCAACATTTGGGGTTAGGTAAATGTTCGATTCACTTCACATTTAGCAATCGATGGAAATTAAGCTTTAATTAATTGAACCCACATAGAGCTGGGGGTTGTGAATGGGGCCAACATTGAAATTTTTTGAGCTTGTGATTGTATGCACTTAAATTTGACATGGTTATGGTAGATGGATGCATTGACTGTATGGGAGGGTTCCAAGACTCAAATATGACTCACACAAAGAATTCAAAAAAATTATAACATAAATATCTAGGAGAATAAATTATGTGGGTAGAAGGATGTGGTCACAGAAGCAACAATCCTAAAAACTATTACAATAAACAGCATACCAATCATCATCACATGGCTACCTTGAATAATAAATTTCTCCATTATCATAATAAAAAAACATCAACGCAATATTGAAGTGCAATTAAATATTAGTGTTTATGATGAGATTTAACAACAAGAGTTTTGTTAGCCCTCTTATCCTAATATTCCTTCACGGAATATATCCCTCAATTAACAATTGGTTCCCATTAATAATATAAATCAAATTAAACACATATTAACCCTATTAACAAAATTAACTATCATTTATATGTACCTCTATATTTAATATCCTTTATATATACCCTTCTTTTCCCCTTTTCGAGTTTTTGATGTAAATATATTTTTTTATATAGAAGAATCATTTTTCAAAAAAATAAAGGAATATATAATCTTTAATATTCAACAAAAAAAAAATTGTAATTTATACAATTGGTTATGGCTTATGTTATTCGATGATCAGCACTAGAAAGGTTTGAGGCTATGGAAAACATACGAGACTAACTTGTTGGCATGAAGGGCCCCATGTCATCATGATTGATGACCAATACTCTTACATTCAATCAAAAAAAACATAAGGCAAGCACAAGATGTAATGTTAAGACAAAGTTTTATTTGGGAATGATTGACCTTCAAGTTATCCCCCCAACTAATACTCCATCCTATATGTTAAATAATTGAGAGGGAGAAGGGGCTATTTGGCTGAAAAGGAAAGAAAAATGATGTCTAAATTTCACTAAGAAGCATAGAGTTGAATAGGAGGAAAACTTGCCAATTGTTGCATAATAAAATCCTTGCTGGTAAAACTAACTAAATGTTGGTTTTCTCTTTGGGTTTCCAAGATATTTCATGTATTAATGTATATTATTTTCTTTCATGTTGAGTATTTTATTGTGCTAACTTGTATTTGTGTTTTATTAATCTATTGTAGGCATTTAATGGTTTTTCTATAGATAGTTATTAGTGTTGAGTAGTTAATGAGTTGGTAACTCAATTATCATTATAGTGTGGAGGTTTTCTTTCATTTTATAATGTTTAATAGTTGTCATCTGTCTCAATAGCTCTTTATCCATCATCGTTGGGTGATGTCAAATATGGGAAATTGTTAGATCCCATTCCAAAGCTACTACTATTAAAGTAAACTAGGAGTTGCTAGATTTGTTTTCAAAGATGTTGTGGGGTTTCTCTCACTCCTGTAGTCGATCTTGAATTGTTGAGTAAGTATTTAATTCATGCTCTCTAGAGGTCATATCTCATCTCTGGGCTGCATCCACTTTCTACCTAATGTTTACACCTTGACCACAACTCATATATTATATTAATAAAATGACATAACTATATAATATATAATATATTAATAAATAAATAAATGTTTAAATGTTTCATATATATATATAACACCCATGAGGCCATGATATTATTTCATTTTGCAGCATGTGATTATGTTCTCCGTAGGTTTTCTCCATGGGCCATGCACCATAAACCCTAATAACACACCATAAAACCCATGTTTAGGCCAAATCTGACCAAATACCTCTTATGTGTGTTGTCTTGGTTGTTCTTGCTATCTGGTCACGAGCGAGCCTTCCATCTATTTTGGTTCAATGGTAGTTGCAGTCCCATAATCAAGAGAAGCATAGGTAGTAGAAGCATAAGTAGGTGTAGGAGAGACAATAGATTACCCATATCCAGATCAAGATCCATTAGCAGTTTACTTTGTGTCGGGAGAAACCAATCCACTCGAGATAAATAAAAGTTTGTATGTCATTCAACCTTATGCACTCCATACAACCCTGAACACAGGAAGCTAACTCTCGAGGGGAAGTAGATTCAAGTTCTACGAGCACCAAGAGCTCATTGGGAGAGTACCCATATGAGAGATGGAGGTGAGTTGTTGATCCTATATTGAACTCCTCAAGAAAATATGAAGTATCGTCAATTATGTTTTATCTGAGCCTCTTTTATGTAGTAGTCTATGGAAATTTTTCTCTAGGGTTTTGTAGGGACCTTAAGGTTTATCAGTAACATTCTTGTGCTCATTTAGGGGAAAAATAAACAACGTATTCAACAACATAGAGTAATTCATCTAGCTTCATTAAAAATTTCAATAAATCCATCAACTAGTTCCAAGTTCACACGATATAACTATCTATGCTTATCTGAACTGTCTGCAAACTAAAGAATGCATGTCCAATATTCCCTTGTAAGTTCTGACTAAAATCCCTACCTAAACATACCCAAAAATGACTCCTATAGGAATAAGTCATGTTCAACTAAAAACCTTGAATTTGCTTCAAAAGAGGAGGGACTAATCTATCACAAAAGGGTTCTCCCACAAAAGTATATGGAATTCGACCTTGTCTTCAATCTTTTGCTTTGGAGGTTTAGGATTGGAACTGATAAGACTTTAAATTCTTGCACGAAGCTTGGCCCCTTTAGAACAGAACTTGACCAACAAAGAGAAACACTCCCTAACCTTTGATATGACACTTGTTGGCTTGTTGGAGCCTAACCTAGGTTCAGCGTTAGTTAGCCAAACAAGTCCCTATGCTACTGGCCCTTTCAGCATTAGCCTGCAGAGTGCAGACTGAAGTCTCACCCAAATCATTATGGGGGGATGTTGGAACCAAGTTTTCGCACCCTGAGATGGTTGTGATGTCAGTTTATTCCTTCTATTCCTGCCTTCGCGCATGTCACTTAGTTCTAGGGCTTGCCAGATTAGCCCTCTATTCCGATCGTCAGTACCTATGCGAAAAGGTATGATTAACCTTCGCGTAGCCCTAACTTATGGCTCAAGTACTTTCGCGCTGCTAGGGCAGCGTACCGTGCAAATTCCCAAACTAGTCTAAGTGTCTTACTTATTATTAAACAATCATAGTTAACACTGCATAAACAAATGTTCTTACTTGTGTTCACTTAACCAACTTAGTTACATGTATTCGTGCATCACATAAGCATTATAAATGAAATTCATGCATAACATGTCAAGATGCAGTAACCGAAAACAAAGGCATAGAATTGCATAATAATTACTTGAAAATATCAATAAAGAGAAGTATTCTGCAATTATATGCCTAGAATTGCATAGAATTGCACTCCAATGGCCAGCTTGCAGATGCACACCTTGATTGGCTCCTCCTCAGGAATTACCAACTCTGGGACCATTCGGAATGCCTCCTCGACGACCTGCATAATGCGCTTACTCTGATTGGTCACCTCGGTCTCAGCAGTGATGGCATAATCTTGTTGTAGTGTCATCTGCTCGTTGTTGATCCATTGTTCAATGATCACCTAGAGGGCGCCCTGCTCACTGGCCCTCAGTTCTGCAATAACTCCATCCTGCAAAAGGTGGAGCGCTTTATGCTGAAGCGATGCCAGATTCAACCACACTCCATTTAGGGTGCTGACAGTGGGCCTGTCAACTTCGTTCTTCGTGCTCAGTGCTCCATTAGGTAGCACTATCACAGTGGAGGCCTTCGTGTGTAGCATCTCAATAGCTTCTAAAGTGTTGATAGCTAGGCAGGTAGACATCATGCCAACCTGCGACACACGGTTTTGCACCTCTTTCAACCCTGTTTGGATAGCCCCAAAGATTATCTGTTGCTATTGCTCAAATTATCGGAGGGCCTCTGCAATAACATCCCTTATTATGTCACCCATGTCGTGTAGATCACCCTCTGTTAGCATGATAGGGTCCAGTGATGTCTTGGTAGCCTTTGATTTCTTCTTGGACCCTCCTTTCTCCTGCTCCCTTGGGTGCCTGATGCAGGCAAACGTCTCTTGTGGGTCCGCGTCATGTTGTTTTGTCTCCTCATCTGTCTCAAGTGAAGGAAACCACGCACCTTTGTTAGAGCCTTGCTCTGTCCCACCTGTCTGCTTCACCATCTATTTCGTGGTCTCGTCCTCTTCCTCAGCCTTATCAGCAGCCTCCTTTTTCCTCTTTTCAGCCAGCTATGTCATCTTGAGCTTGGCTTCCTCCTTCCTTCTCTGCGCGACGGACTTTCTCCCTCCCACCACAAATTCTATTGTAGCATTCCACTCTGCCAGCCATTGATCAACTGCATCAATGGCGTCATCCGTTACTAGATAAAGCAAGTCATACCATTTATGCACAGGGTCCTTCTACACCCTGATGGATACATGATGGAAGTCTACTTTAAATTCTTCGTATCCCTGCAGGTTGGCATACACCATAGGAGACAATCGCGGTTTGCGATTGATGGCCATGCAGGTGTTCATCTCCGTTATGATCCAGAAGATCTTGTTATCCTTGACTCGCTGCATGTCCTTGGTCACCCACAGCAAAGCATACTGCACTTCTTTTGGGAGGTCTGGTGCAACCAAAGGGAACTGGTTGTCCTCTAGCAGCTCTCATGCTACCAGCACAATTGATAGCAAGAGCCACGCGTAGTGGAATGTCTTGCTAAGCTCCTATGCTTTGTGGCATTTTCCCAGGAACTCACCGCAAAGGTAGTCTGACCAGTTGAACTAGACTCCTTCGGCACACTGGGTTGCTAGTGCGACGATAGGTGTCGACACCTCATCAATGTGACACTTCCTCATCACTTTCCCTACTAGAATCTACATAGATACCTTTACAGCAGGGTCGCAGATGCTAGATATATCATATCCTCATGGCTTCTTCACTAGTTTAAACTTTTCTTTCATAATCTTCATGAGGGCCTGCTCACCACCTTTTCTGCCAAATATCATGGCCAGATTCTTTCCTATATATGGAAATCACGTTATCCTGTGAATCAATCTATCCATGATGGGTATTAGCTCCTCTAACCACAGACACCCATCATGCACCAAGCACAACAGCTACTTGATGACCAATACTATCACCAGGGTGCGGTTGTAGTGCGACACCCAAAGCACATTGAGCAACCCTGCCTTGTCTACTCCTCTAAGCCACCTCCGTGGTTCCAATGTGGTCATTCCAATGTTTGTATCGATAATGCGGTGTGTCAGCTGCTCAGTCACCAGGTGTGGGAACTTCTTATGATCAACGAAGTCCTAGTCCTCAAGTTTTAGCAGTGGCACCCTGCCAAGTATGGTCCCTCGAAAATAATCTCATCCAATAGTAGAGGGGTTTACAAGGGGGTCTTTCTATCATTGATGTATTTCGGAACCTTGGTCTTGGGCTTGTGTGGAGGGACATACTCAGGCAACCAAGTAATAGGGTCAGCACCCCGGGCTTCAACCTCCTCCACTTCAACTCCCACATCCTCATCATCCATTGGGATGTCTTTGATTTCTTCCTCCTCCGGCTCCAGATTTATGGCTTTGCCCTTCTCCTGTGCGGTGACCTTTGGTTGGTTTCTTCATGCGATGCACACACCAGTATTGCAAGTTGCTTGCCCTTCTTATCCTTCACGGTTTCCTTGGTTGTAATCGTCTTTGGTCTCGATTTCCACGGTGATTTAGGGAATTCGGTGACCTCTGGAGCAACTACTTCTGCCTCCATCTCAACTTCCAGCACCAGCTCCTCGACTTCAGTATCTATAGCTTCTATGGGTGCTAACATAATGCTTTCCAACAGTGCTCACGACGTCTCTGGTTAGTTTCCAAATGTTGAAGTCTCTTTCAAAGCCTCGAAGAATTCTCAGTTCATGAGTGCCTAAGAGATCAACAACTCAATTCTCAAAATGCCAAGTGTTTTTTGTTTGACAACCACTTCAAATTGATAGGGCATTTTGAGTTCAAAATCAACCGTTCCCCCCACATTCTGTTCATTAATTCCAGATTGGCGGCAGATCTTCAAGGATCTTACCCATAAATTTTGTCTTAAATGTCAGTCGCCCACTCCATTTGGTCGCATTTCTACTGTCAAATCATGAATAGTGACTTTAATAGTCACTTTCCGGCCGACCTGCACGATTTCCCCCTGGGTAACGCAACTCCCTTCACGTTGTCATGAACCTTGTGACACTTCCTTGCTTCGCATAGTCCTCAAATCACATAGCTCCCCAACCCGGGCAGTGTAGTTTATAGTCTCGCGCCTCCTTTCAGCTACCTGGAGTGCTAAGATTGTGTTGCCTTTATCTTGTCACATGGCCGAACCACCATCATATGGCTTCAACCGACTGCCATTCACCTTTCCTAGGAAGGGTTATCCATTCAATTTGACCAGCTGTAATTTCCTTTATGACATAGGGCCCTAACCAGTGCATTCTGAACTTCCCTGGAAATGTATCAAACTTTCTGTCATATAACAAAACCAGGTCATTTACCTTAAGCTATGCAGCTTAATGTGTCGATCATGCCATGATTTTTCGCGCTTCTTTTGGACCTGTTGGTGAAATCCAGCTAGAAATATTTCTTCATCAAGCTCATCCAGCTATGTGAGCCTTTCCTCCAAGGCTCCGCGATCCATCATACTCGTGAGCGTCGCTATGCGCATACTAGGCACAATATATTCCATAGGCATTACCACTTCAACACCATAGACAAGCCTAAAGGGAGTTTTTCCAGTCAACTTCTTGCATGTCGTCTGATAAGCCCATAGTACTATAGGTATGCGTAGGTCCCAATCACTTCGCTGAGCATTTCAAACCTTGGTCAGCACGTTCTCCAACACTTTATTGAATGCTTCCACCATCTCATCATCTTGCGGGTGATAAGGTGTACTCTTCTAGTGATATACTTGAAATTCCTCCATCAGCGTGTTGATCGTCTCATTCAGAAAATGCGTATGCTATCACTCATCAAGATCTTTGGACAGATAAATCATGTTAGTACAGACTCAAAGAGGAACTTTGCAACAGTCACGCCTGTGCAATCCTTCATAGTTTGTGCCTCCGCCCAATGAGTCAAATACTTCGTCATGGTGATAATGTACATCACCCCCATTTTTCCTTGGGGCTAAGTGGGTCCCGCAAAATCTATCATCCATTTCTCAAAGCGTTGCAATGTTAGCTATGGATTCAAAGGCATCTCACCCCTCCACGATGGCCTACCAACCTTTGACACACATCACACACCTTGCAATACGCTTTTGAGTCCTGATGGAGGGTTGGCCACCACAACCCTACGTGTAGAATCTTTTGCGCGATTGCTCTCCCTACATAATGTCCTCCTATGGAACCCCCATAAGCATCTACGAGGATGCTGCTCCTTTCAAACTCAGGTACATACTGTCGCAATATCTCATCATACCCAATTTTGTACAGATGCTCAACAATGACAAAAAATTTGATGTGCGCACCACTAACTCCTTCTTCTGTTGGACGGTGTATCCTTCTGGGGAAATTCCTGTTGTCAGGAAGTGTATTATATCCTCAAAATGACCATCTGCGACACCGTAAAAATTTGCGTGCCAAGCAATCCCTCCTCCAAATAGTGGGCTCTCCCTTGTTTCAATGCGTGACAGATGGTCTGGTACTGCGTTCAATCATCCAAGATTCACAATAACTTCAAAATCATACTCCTGTAACAATAACAGCCACCTACAGATTCTCTCCCCCCAACACAGGCTTATTGATCAGGTATTTCAATGTGGAGTGATCTATATACATCTTAAAATGGCCAACCAGAAAGTAGTGTCTAAACTTCTAGAGCACATATACCATAGCTAACCCTTCACACTCAGTGGTGGAATAGTTCTTCTCTACCTTGGATAACCTCCTACTTGCGAACGCTATAGGATGGTCCAAGTCTCCTCTGCCAGGCTGCCTTAGTACTGCTCCTAGCGCTATACATGATGCATCGACATGTACATGAAACTCCTCTTTCCAATATGGGAAGACTAAAATCGACGCGGTGACCATATTTTCTTTAAATACATCCAAGCTCTTCTTACAGTGCATGTTACAATAGAATGTGACATCCTTCTTCAACAACTGCTCCATAGGTGCGGTGATCTGGGCATAGCCTTCGATGAACTCTATGTAATATCCTATATGTCCTAGGGTAGCATGCAACTATTTCACACTCCTCGATGCTTCCAAGTTTAGTATCACCGCGATCTTCATGGGATCTACCATCAGTCCCTATCTGCAAACCACATGACCCAGCAAGGTCTCGAAAGGAACACAAAACAATCACTTCTTCAGATTGAGCACGATCTAGTATCTTCGACAAGTATCTAGCATCAAGCGTAAATTTGAAACATGGCGTTTCACCAGCCCAAACACATTCCAGTCATCAAAGTATACTTCCAAGAACTTATGAATAAATTCCTTGAACGCAACGAAGATTACGCGCGAGAAACAACCCCACTCAGTCGCGAAGGTCGTCTTGCTCCTATCCTCCGACGTGATTTTGATTTGGTGGTACCGAGAGAACCCATCAGTGAAGAAATATGCTTCCTAGCCACCTACATTGTCCAACACTTCATCCATGAATGGAGTCGGGAAAGGATCATGTATGCAAGCATCCTTCAACTTTATGAGATCCACGCATATCCTTATTTCATCCTTCTACTTCTTCTCCTGTACTACCATTGGGCTTACCCAGTCAAATTCTTCCACATGCTCAATGATGCATGCCGCAAGCATCTTATCTAGCTCTATGCGGACCTTCTCCTTATACTTCGGATTGCGAAGGTAACTTCTTTGCTTAACCAGCTTCGCATCAAGTTTCAACGTGATCTTCATAACACCTAGTTCTTCGATTATCCGTTTTAGATCCGTAAACTTGGTAGGGAATAAATCTTGGTATTCGTGGAGTAATTCAGTGACCTTATCCACCGTCATGTCGTCCTAGTAGTCTCCAATCTTCACGAATCTGGGCTCTGCCTCCATACTAATGTTTACTTGTTTCATTTTTAGCGGCATGATTATATCAGGATTCTCAACCTATGGTCCTTCAACCTCAGGGTGGCCTTCTATTTCAGGGATTTTAATCTTTCGTAGATCCTCATCTTTTTCTTCAGGGATTACATTATAGCATTCCAGCACGTGACTTAGCTGAGTAGCCCATTCAAGCTGAATTAGGTCGAAAGGATCCTACGGTATCCTAAAGATTGATGCTTTCACCTCTTGTAGCACCTCATCAATACAGCCAAACCTGTCTTAAAAACTAAATGTCATTATGAATCCTTCAAGCAGAATATCCCATTCACCTGTACCATGGCGAAGCTTTGTTTCTATGTACCAGTTCATCGAGACGACATCCAGGGTGTGATAGAACAAGTGCACCCATTTAGGTTGGGGCTTCTCTCCATAAGCCTGAGCCCATTTGCTCAAGTGCGCACACGAGTCATCATGCCCATCATACTTGTGTTGAAAATGGCAACAAGAAATGCTAAAAATAGAAAATAGCATTGCTAGAAATAGCAGTTCGGGTATAGTGTTGGACATAGCAAAAAGGAATGAAAAATGGAAGTGCTAAAAATAGCATTTCTATAAATAGCATTTTGGGATGGATTCCAATTTTAGTTAGTCCCTGAACTAAAATTAAGAAGTAAAATTCGAATTTTATCTTAGCAGTTGTTTGTAAAATAATTAATTAATTCATCTTGAGTTAGTTAGTTGTAGAAAATCAAACATGAAGTCTATGTGGGGACATGCAATAGTTTCTCCATTAATTGAGGAATTTATCCATTGGTTAAAGAGATAAGGATGAATTGTAATTAGTTGGCTCAGTTAACTGAGTCAAGTCCAGTTAAATTAATTCAAATAGTTTGTTGAATTAATTGTGAGTTCAATTAGTTAATGCTTGCATGCATGTAATTGTTGCTCTCCAGATAACTAAATATTCTCTCATAAATAACTCATGCATGTCAGTTCAGACAGAGACCCAATTGAGATCAAAGGAAGGGACAATGTACCATTAGTTGGAGGAATTTTCCTATAAAGGAAACTCATCCATGCAGAAGGAATTATCTCCTTCAGGTTTGTTTAGTTATTTCTCAGCCAAGTGAGCAATGTGAGGTGGTAATTCACACAAGTGGAAGCACTGGACCCTAGGAAAAACTGCACAAGGAAATAGGAGGCTTGGAGGGCAGAGGAGAAGGTTGCGAGAGCCTTTGACTATCTATGAGCAGTACTTTTTTATTGCAAAGAGAGCAGGATAGCTTGAGAGTTGATTCTTTTTGTAACTTGAACAAGATTTCCACTTGTATGATAATACAGAGATTGGGGTTTTAGGTTGAGGCTTTCCCCGGGTTATTCTTCTGTGTTCATGTGTGATTGATTTCTCATTCTCAGTTATATGTGTTCTAATTGATCTTGCTCAAATTCGATTAAGCTTCTGAAATTTTGTTGTAGAAGTATATATTGTATTTTGCTTTAGTATATTGCATAATTTGTTGATCTACAGTGCGAATTTCTACATGGTATCAGAGAAAAGGTGATCAAAGTGAAGAACAGTATACAAGAAGGGAGAATTTCTAAGTTTGAGGTTCCTGAATATGGAAATCGAGTTCTTATCACATCTCAATTTCACCAATGGCGTTCAATGGTTTAAGACTTGAGTATGCCCTTGATGGTAGCTCGAATTATATAGCCTGGAAGGATCGCATGGAAGCAGTATTAGAGGACAATGTTCTAAAGGACTTCATTGATCAAGAAGTCCCTAATCCAATAGTAGCTAATGCTACAGAATTGGTGGAATGGAAGAAATATGTGGCTAGAGCAAGGAGAATCCTCCTGGAGGGAGTTTAAGACCACATTGTCTAGAGCCTCCTGTTGTGCCATACAACAACCCCCCATTTCATATCATTACTATTCTAAAACTATAATATGAAATGGGTCCCTTTTTTAATTTTTGTTTTTAAATTGGTATCAATTTAAAGTTCTATTTCAAAAAAGGCCTGAAGAAATAAAAGAAAACATTATTAAAAGGCATTTTCAATAAAACCAATCAAAAAAACCCAACGTAAAACGATTTATCTTTATCATTGCGATAAAGCGATCGCAAGATCGCATATCGCAATGACAAAGAGAGCACAACTTAAGGGACATCTTGATTTCCGCCGATGTGAAATCGCTATCGGATATCGGCAAAGCATAAAGTAACACAATTAACAACCCTTGCTCCGATGCGATGCGAAATCGTCAATCGGCGATAATACTTAAGCGCAAATAAGCTTCCCCTCGCCCCGATGCGATGCGATATCGCTATCAGCGATTGGCGACTCACCATGCCCACATCCTAAACGGCCCTACTCACTACTCCCAACGCGATGCGATATCGCTATCGGCGATCGGGGATTCCAAATGAAACCATAAGCAATGACTTAGGATTTTCCCCGACGCCCGATTGCGAAAAGGTTAAAAAGCGCAGTTTTCAAAGTAAAAAATCATAAAGGCAGTTTAATATGATTTATTCGTAATTAAGGCAATATCTTTTGAAAAGACGCTCATCCGCGTTCAACCACGAAATCGCCCAAGACATGCTTCAAATAAATCATTCGGCCATTAACCGAAGCGACTAGTATTAATTAGATTGACAGGCCTTAACGGCCATTTAATGAAGATAGCAAGCTTGCGATCTATTCACATATTTGATCCGAAAGTCGTCTTAAGTCAATCAATCACTATGAATGCATCAAGATATATATACCTCACTCTATTCAATTCATGTTATTGTTTCCTGTGTTACGCCTATCTTTCGCTCTGTGCAGGATTCTTCCACAGAGACAGAATTGAGTGGAATGGGAAAGAAGTGCAAAAAGACTACAATGCCTACTGCTTCGCCAGCCGCAGGGTAATCTGTTGTTGATTCAAGCGGTAAAAGGAAAGGGCTTATATCAGATACGACATGCCTGGGACTTACCAGGGCCACTTGGCAAGGAACATATAATTTGATTGAAGCTGAAGGTGACCGGGATAGAAGTCTCATGCGATAGTACCAGCAAATCTGAGGCCAATCTAAAAGACTTGGCCAACTCCTTTCTGCACATAATAGCGGCCCAGGAGAAAATTCTCCCATATACGGATGTGATAAGATGGGAAATCCAAGAGATCCCAATTACTGACAGAATGTTTAGCACTGCAAATGGGAGGATTTTCGGTTCTTTTCGAGCCGCAGATCTAAGGCAAATGTATCACCTACCAGCAGAAGAGAAAAAGTATAATACGACATTTCTAGAGAAATTTCGAGCAGAGAACGAGACCGAGTCCGAACCAATTCGAGGCTGGAGACAAAGTCCAACAAAGAACAAACATGAATCCTCAAGTAAGTACTCAGTCGACTCCCTATGTTCTCCTTACTGCTATGCTGGAATTATGTTGTGTAGGCTATGGGGATTGCATGACTCTGCCAATTTTACCATAGAAATGGTTCCCTTAATGGAGGCGGCATGTAGTGGCGAGATTATGGATTGGGCGGATATATTATCCGACAAGTTAGCCAAGGCCATTCTCAATTTCAGGTTTAACTCTCACGTCACAGAGAGGTTCATTCTACCATTTTATTACAGCGCCTATGTGTTGGATGTATTATGTTTTAATTCTGAGTTTCCTGTGCTCGGATGGAGGTGGACGTCGCAAGACCCCACACCAATCCACATATATCATCAAAAGTTGTGGAAGACCAACTACAAGCACCATCTATATCAAATCTACAACGGTTTTATGTTGCCAATTTATTACTCCATTTTTTATAACCCTGCCCCAAAGATTTCTGAGCAAGCAGGGGTAGATTTAACCGTAGTAGCAAGTTGGTTTGGAGAAGAGAATTTTACCTACATTAGAGTTTTTGGCAGTCAGGCTAGGCCCCATGTGCTCCCACTATACATTCCTGATAAGCTACTTGCCAGGGAGGTAGCTTATCAAATCAATGTTGATGGGGTTACTCAGACCCTGAAAAAAAGAAAAAAAGCATGTTTGGCCCTCTTTTCCCTTACGAATTGGAATTTATACCCTGCATGATATCAAACATGCAGAGAAGGAAGCCGGGAAGATAAATTCGCTCACCCTGGCTACTCTGCCAAGCAGGCAATATGATCCAAGGAAAATCGCTTACAATGCGCTCGACCATGCCAAATTGGCCAAGGTCGAGCACAAAGAAGACAGATTCGAGGATTTGTTTGCATCGGCCGAATTGTTGTATCAAGTTAAATCGCTTGCCAAAAATGTATACAACGATGAGGGGCTAGCCGAATTTAACAAAATTAGGGAACAGAGGTTGCAAACTCTGCCTCTAGACATGTTAGTGACTACTCCAACGACGACAAAATCAAGCGAGCCAGAGCAGCGAAGTAATACGCCACCTCCCACTACATCAAAGCAGCAGGAGGAAGTGCATAATCAGAGGCAGGAAGAAATCCAGGAAAATGTGCAGCGACAGGAAGAAACCCAGGCGAAAGCCCAAGAAGAAAGAAGCTCAAAAGTTAATGATGATACACAAATTGATCCGAATTTGCTCCAGCAATGGCAGCGATTGAACTCAATCATCGACAACTTAGAGTGCTCGAAAGATGATGAGGTTTCTAAAGAGGGCGACACACAGGAAGCGACATCGAAACTGGTTTCGAGCAAAACCAGCGAGCTACCCAAATCAAAAGAAATAGAAATAATTCCTAAGGATCCATCGGGCGAAATCATTTTGCAAATTGAAGAGATTCCCCCTTTGGATGTATTTTATAGCCCTAAGCATAAAGTTGTTGTAAAGCGACAGAGGAAAAGGAGAAGGGTTGATCAACCTTCTCTATTCCCTGAATTAACAGTGACGGGCAATATTGTGTGGAAAGAGGAATTCGACCCCTCCAATGACTTAACCAAGCTATCGCAATACACTGGAGCATATTCGGCAGCGACTATTGATAAAGCATCGGAGGTGAGCAGTTTATTGAAAGCGAAGGATCAAGACATCTTTTCGCTGCAGGCGCAATTATCGGAAGTTCAGCAGAAGGCAGAGCAAGCGGAGCAGGAATTGCTAGTACAGCAGCAGAACAATCATCAGCTGACTAAGCAATTACAAGAGAAAAAACAGAGGATTGATGAGAGCGCAATCCAAAGGCACCCGGAGCTGGAGAAAAATGGAAGATTGATCGCGGGAATCAACAGTTTAACATGGGATGCTTATTGGTTCTTCTTAGTGAAGCCATACAGCCAAAGAGCCGCCTTAAAATGCCTTACAGATGTTGTCGGGTATATCATACCCGACATTCAGGATGCCACCTTTGCTGCCCAATTCAGCTTGCGCCTCAACAGACCGCCAGAAGTGGAGCCGATGCTTGCGATAAGCCAGCTCAGGTTTAAAGGCAAACAACCTGAGTCATGATTCACATCGCCGACTGCCAGATCGCCCCAAGGAGATAGATCGCATTTACTGATGCCAATTTAGTAGGATTTTGTTTCATATATTTTTTAGCTTAGTAGTATTTATAGACCCTTTCATGCATTTAGAAAGGGTCGTAAAGTTTTGTATATGACTTAAACCCTGAAGTTGCACTATTGTACTTCAGGGATATTCTTTTATGAAACTTGACCAATTATTCTGAATTTAATGAGGAAGGATTTTATGCAAATGTGCACTATTGTCATTGTTTGAAAGCATTTCTCTGTTGAAGAAGGAATTTTGAATAACGATTGATATTTCGGATTGATCTGCAGCTCACATGGTACTATTATCTGTGTCTGTACTCATTTTCATTATATGGATTGGGCAGTCATATTATCTGACAAGTTAGCTAAAGCCATCCTCGATTTCAGGTCTGACTATCGTGTCACAGAGAGGGTTATTCCGCCATTTTATTACAGTGCCTATGTAATGGATGTGTTGTGTTTTAATTCTGAGTTTCCTGTGCTAGGATGGAGTTAGACGTCGCAAGACCCCACACCCATTTACATATATTATCAAAAACTATGGAAGACTAGTTATAAGCACCACCTATACCAAATCTGCAATGGTTTTATGTTACCAATTCATTATTCCATTTTTAATAAGCTTGTCCCGAAGATTTCTGAGCAAGCAGGGGTAGATTTGACTGCAGTAGCAAGTTGGTTTGGGGAGGAGAAATTCACCTACATCAGAGCTTTTGGCAGTCAGGCTACGCCATATGTGCTACCACTTTACATCCGCGATAAGCTACTTGCTAGGGAAGTAGCTTATCAAATCAGTGTTGAAGGGGTTACTCAGACCTTGAAAAGAGCTAAAAACATGTTTGGCCCTCTTTTCCATTACGAATTGGAATTTATACCCTGCATGACATCAAGCATGTAGAGAAGTAAGCTGGGAAAATGAATTTGCTTACTCTGGCTACTCTTCCAGGCAGGTAGTATGATCCAAGGAAGATCGCTTACAATGCGCTCGACCAGGCCAAATTGGCCAAGGTCGAGCACAAAGAAGACAAATTTGAGGATTTGTTCACGTCGGCCGAATCGCTGTATCAAGTCAAGTCGCTTGCCAGAAATGTGTATAATGATGAAGGGCTAGTCAAATTTAATAGAATTAGAGAACAGAGGTTGCAAATTCTGCCTCTAGACCTGTTAGCGACTGTTCCGACAACAACTAGGTCAAGCGAGTCTGAGTAGCAAGATAATACGCCACCTCCTACTACATCAAAGCAGCAGCAGGAAGTGCATAGCCAGAGGCAGGAGGTGACCTAGGAAAATGTGAAGCGACAAGAAGAAACCCAAGCGATGACCCAAGAAGAGAGCAACTCTAAGAATAACAATGATATATTAGTTGATCCGAATTTGCTTCAGCAATGGAAGCAATTCAGTACAATTATCGATAACCTAGAGTGCTCGAAATATGATGAGGTTTCTAAAGAAGGTGATACACAGGAAGCGACATCGAAACCGGTTTCGGGCGAAACCAGCAGCCTACCCAAAACAAAGGAACCAGAGATAATTCCTAAAGATCCAACAGGAGAGATCGTTTTGCAAATTGAATAGATCCCCCCTTTAGATGTATTTTATAGCCCTAAGCATAAAGCTGTTGTAAAGCGACAGAGGAAAGGGAGAAGAGCTGATAAACCTTCCCCATTCCCTGAATTAACAGTAACGGGCAATGTTGTATGGAAAGTGGAATTCGACCCCTCCGATGACTTAACCAAGCTATCACAATTCGCTGGAGCATATTCGGAGGAAACCATTGATAAAGCATCAGAGGTAAGAAGTTTATTAAAGACCAAGGACCAAGACATCTCTTCGCTACAAGTGAGACTATCAGAAGTTCAGCAGAAGGTAGAGCAGGCGGAGAAAGAATTGCTATTTTAGCAACATAACAATAATCAGCTGACCAAGCAATTACAAGAGCAAAAGTAGAGAATTGATGAAGGCGCAATCCAAAGGCAAAAGGAGTTATCGGCGGCACTGGAGCAGTTAAGAATATCAACTGAGGGAATAATGAAAGCAAAAGATGAACAAATCGCTCAATTGACCACTCAAATTGAGCAAATGAAAAAGATCCCTCAGATAGATGAATTCAAAGCAGAAGCGCTCCAGTTAAATAAGGCATTGATTAATCAGGTTAAGCTACTATGTCAACAGATTACACAAGCAGAACCATTGTGCGAGTTGGTAGCATCCATAAGTGAAAAGGTAGAAAAAGCAAGGACCAATTTGGATCAGGCCGAAGAAACACTAACAAATTTTATAGAATGACAGGATTCTGATATAGGTCGGGCAACTAATCTACCGAGAATTCTGGAATCACACAAAGAGATATTGTTCACAGAATGGCAATCACAACTAATGAAGGCAGAAAGAGCAATTTCCAGATGCAAAACAATCAGTGGAAATTTGGTTGAATTAGTGAATAATACACTTTATTTATCTAATATAATTTCCCAATGCACTCCAGGTCAATTAACAGTGGCAAATATGTTGGAGGACTCATGCTATTCGGAGTTGGAGAAAAATGCAAGATTGATCGCTGGAATCAACAGTTTGACATGGGATTCTTATTGGTTCTTCTTAATCAAGCCATACAGAGAAAGAGCCACCTTGAAGTGCCTAACAGATGTTGTCGGGTATATTATACCCGACATTCAGGATGCCACCTTCGCCGCCCAGTTCAGTTTGCGCCTCAACAAACAGCTAGAAGTAGAACCAATGCTTGCGACAAGCCAGCTTAGGTTTAAGGGTAAACAACCTGAGGCATGACTCACTTTGCCGACTGCCAGATCGCCCTTGAGAGATAGATGGCATTTACTGATACCAATTTAGTAGGATTGTGTTTCATAGATTTTTTTTAGCTTAGTAGTATTTGTAGACCCTTTTGTGCATTTAGAAAGGGTCTTAAAGTTTTGTATATGACTTAACCCTGAAGTTGCACTATTGTACTTCAGGGATATTCCTTTATGAAACTTGACCAATTATTCTGAATTTAATGAGGAAGGCTTTTATGCAAATGTGCACTATTGTCATTGTTTGAAAGCATTTCTCTGTTGAAGAAGGAATTTTGAATAGCGATTGATATTTCGGATTGATCTACAGCTCACATGGTACTATTATCTGCGTCTGTACTCATTTTTGTTATATAAATTGTTGTTTAAATCGCTCTTTCTATTATCGCTTATATATATATATATGTGTGTGTGTGTGTGTTTGTGTGTGTGTGTGTTTTTCACAGCATTCCTTATGCATTCCACTATTGGTTGTTTATCCCATGCTTCCCTTTCAATCGTATATATGTATCGATGATATAAACAGTGAATGCAGTAATTTGTATTTATCGCTTCATTGTGACTATTCACATGAAGTAATCTTTGAATGATTTAATGTCTCTTATATATTTTACAGAGTCATCTATATGCCTGTTAGATAGATAAAGATTATTTAACGCTGCTTTCTAAATGAATAATTTGTTCCTGAGATTAGTATTAGTTTCCCTATTTTCGTCAATAGAATAAGCTAGTTGCCTATCACTTAAGCAAACTATTCATCACCCATCCATCCCTTTTATTTCATTATCGGGAAACTGGTCCCGTTATCTCCAGTCGAAGCCACCATTCCAGATGGAAAAGGAGCTGTACTAAGGTCCAGACCGGGTGGTTATCCCCCAATGTTGTGGCAGCAATTTCCGAGGCCTCAACACAACACTAACACAATTAATTTAAAAGTCGTAGAAAAGAAAAGTAAAAAATTGAGTTACATTTTCTAAAGATTTGCACCAATAAAAACTTAGTAGATCTGAATTAAGATATTCATCCTTAATAATGTCATTTGAAATCATGTTCTGGATTCCTAATAATATTATTTGGAATCCTGTCCTGGATTAGCTTGATGTGAAAGTTGACCTATCTGTAGGGTGAAAACGTTTATAATAATTTTTGGAATCATGTCCTCGATTAGCTTTGTTGGTCCAGGTGCACAGCAACACACAACAGAATATCAAGCACATAAACATAAGAGTTTTAACGTGGTTCACCCAACCAATCTGGGCTATGTCCACCAAAACATAGGCATAAGGAATTTATTAATCAAATTGGAGATTACATCAAGAAATTCTCACAAAAACCTCTCACACTCTTAGCAAACCATCCGAATGGTTTCCTGTTATATAGCATGGAGAATCTAACAACCTCATTAACTCCCTCACATCAAATATAGGAGGCATTAACTCCCTCCCAACAAACTGGAGTTAATCTAGGACCTGAATTCTATTGTTGTCATCAGCTAAGATTTCTCCTATTTTGCTCCAAACAGAAAATCTCAACAATAATAATCATATTAACAATAATAATATATTTTTTTTGGTCATCTCCAGGGCACACCCCATTGGTTATGGAACAAGGGATCCACCTCCATGCAATTATTTGATTGCTAAAGTTTATATATATATTCACACTATCTAATTTTAAGTAGAAAAAATACAATTAAATTTTCATTATTTATAATTTCAATTTAAATTTTCATTTTTTCCTTTATAGTTTTTCCTATTTTAAATTCAAACTTATTACTTATAAATTTTCATATTTTCCTTTATATTTTATTCTCATTTTAAATTCAAGATTATGATAAAATTTTAATTCTAAATATTTATCATCAAAATATAATTAATACAAAATCAATGATAAAAAATTACTCTAATTCGATCAACCAACCAACCTTAAGTAGGGATGAATAAAGAATATGTAAAACATTAATTATAAATGTGGTAAACTTGGAACTAATCACAATTATATAAATATTAATTATAAAGTTTAATTAACATTTTATGTATTATTTATAGGTCAAATCAATGTGATGCAAACGACGCCTGAGCAACATCGCAAGATGAAGAGAAAAATGTAATCCCAGCAGCCAAGGACCATTCAAATGAAAAAGAGGAAAGCTCGTGAGCATAGTTATGAATTTGTCATCGAGGAACGTTCCAAGCTAAAGCAATATATGATATAATATATTCCTTTGGGACGTGGTAAATGTATCTTCCATGTCATCTCACTAAAGGTGCCTTCGGTTGAAAATGTAATTTCAACGCTGTCGTATTATTCCCCGAAACTACCACAGCAAAACCACAAACCACTTGGATGCATATCGGACCGCTTTTGCGTGAAGGCAGTTTCCATACACATCGTACTATTCCCCGAAACTACCACAGCAAAACCACAAACCACTTGGATGCATATCGGAACGCTTTTGCGTGAAGGCAGTTTCCATACACAAGAGCTCCCATACAATTTGGAGTTGACGCGTGGATGAGGCGTGACATCACTCTCTAACACTTTATAAAGTTCGGTTAAAAAGTAGCTTCCGATATTCTCCTCCGTCGTCTGATGTGCTCCAGCATTTTCCACCGTTGATTGTTCAAAGTTGCATACAAGGCTGCAATAAATGTAATGTGGAGTAAAATTCGGTTAAAAAGTGCTTCCGATATTCACCTCAGCGTTCGATTCCAGGAGGGAAAATCAACAGTCGACGGGCATCTCAAGTTGCATACGAACCTGCATAAAATAAATATTGCATGGAGTAGAATCAAGTTTTATTTTTGACCATACATTCATTAAATATTTGTCATATCCATAGGTGTATTTTTAATTTTCTTTTACGGCATGGGCGTAAATTAAATAGAGGCATGGGCAATGTCATATAGTTTAATTTTATTACTTTTTAATTATTCACGGGCATGGCATAAGTTTGTTTGAACTGAACAAGTAAAAACATATTGTAGTTGACCATTCTGTAAGTGAAAAATAGAATGCACAACAGTGCAGGAGCGAAGGCGAAGAAGTGAAGAAGAAAACCAGGGGGAAGCTTGTATCAGAAAAACCATGAATTGTTTTACACAGCAGTGAAAAGGGAACAGTAAGTTTTGTAAATGTAAAACCATTTTTACAGCAGTAAATGTGAATGTAGATTTTTGTTTGAACTGAACAAGTAAAAACATATTGTAGTTGACCATTCTGTAAGTGAAAAATAGAATGCACAGCAGTGCAGGAGCGAAGGCGAAGAAGTGAAGAAGAAAACCAGGGGGGGAAGCTTGTATCAGAAAAACCATGAATTGTTTCACACAGCAGTGAAAAGGGAACAGTAAGTTTTGTAAATGTAAAACCATTTTTACAGCAGTAAATGTGAATGTAGATTTTACACAGCAGTGTAAAAATCAATTGTAACAGAGGCAGAGTAATTTTTGTTAAAATGTTTTGGTGAATCCCTCTGAGTGAAAGAGGATGAATATGTATGAGTGATTTGTTTAATGAATAGAAATCTTTTATGGTGGTGCAATACTCTATTCTCGGTAAAAAAAAAATTAAAAGCTTCCCTGTGCACAAAAGATCCTAGAGTAAAGGAAACAGAGCATTGCCTCTGTGTGCTTGAATTTTTGTGTTTTGGGGATTTTGTCAGAAAAATCTCCAACAGTGGTATCAGAGCAGGTTTAGGCTCTTTGAAGGTGACAAAGAAGCTGAAGGGAGGAGTCTTTTGTTGTAGCAGTCAATTGTTTTAAAAATACATAGTCAAGAAATTGAAGCATAACTAAGGAAGCAAGGAATGGCCAGCACAAGCACTGGTATGGGTATGTTTAACACCCAGTTCCCACAGTTCAATGGGAAGAACTATGACTATTGAGAAATAACTACGAAAGCCCTGTTTGCCTGTCAAAATTTATGGGAATTAGTTCAAGATAGTTATGAAGAACCAGCAGATGAAAATGAGTTTAATAGATTAACTCAGGGAGAGAAAGATCTGTTAAAGACCAATAGGAAGAAGGACTCAAAAGCCCTTGTATTTTTGTATCAAGCAGTGGACCAAAGTGTGTTTCCAAGGATAGCAGGCTAAGACATCCAAAGAAGCATGGCAGACCCTAAAGACAGCCTATCAAGACATGGAGAAAGTGAAGATAGAAAAACTACAGTTGTTGAGGAGAGATTTTGAGAATCTGTGCATGAAAGAGTCAGACAACATTGACTCATTCTTCACACATGTAATTGGTCTGATCACACAGATGAGGACTCATGGAGAAACCATTGAAGAAAGGAGGATTGTGGAGAAAATATTGAGGGTCTTACCCTCAAAGTTTGATACTATTGTCACCACCATTGAAGAGACAAAGGATCTCTCAAGCTTTTCAGTTGATGAGCTACATGCATCACTGATAACACATGAGCAGAGATTGAGTAGGAATCAGAACTCATCTCTAGAGCAAGCCTTCAAGACCCAGATGTCCTTTGGAAGAGGAAGAGGTCAAGGCAGAGGAAACAAGAGAGGAAGAGGCAGAAGCCAGAACAGAGGTGGAAGGAACAGTCCAGCAAATGCTCAAGGAAGATGCAGCAATCCAAATCAGAACCAAGGCCAAGGCAGCAGTCAATAAAGAGAACAACATCATGCTCAAGGACAAAGGTATGAAAAATCCAATGTCCAATGCTATTATTGTAAAAAATATGGTATGCCAGTTATTGTAGGAAGAAGCAGCATGATATGAGTAATAGACAAAATGCAAATGTTACTAGAGAGAACATCAGCCAAACTAATGTGTTGTTAGCTTGTAACATGGCTGAAACAAATAGTGAAGACATATGGTTTTTAGACTCAGGTTGCAGCAACCATATGACAGGGAATATAGCTCTCTTTTCTGCCCTAGATAAAAATATGAAATCAGAAGTCACACTAGGAACTGATAGCAAAGTTTCTGTTATGGGAAAAGGGGAGGTAAAAATATTTACAAAGCAAGGAGAAAGGAAAACCATAGCAGATGTCTATTATGTCCCCGGAATGAGATGTAACCTCTTGAGTATTGGACAGCTTGTTCAAAAGGGTTACAATGTTTACTTTGTGAATGATGTGTGTACCATCATGGATATACCACCTAGCAAACGATGCATTGCTGAAGTAAGGATGACAAGGAACAGGATGTTCCCTCTCAGAATCAGGGCAGATTTGAAAAACAAAAATGAAATTGCAGCAATGACCCAAGAGGCCTTCCAAAGCGTGCCAAAGGATGAAAATTGGTTGTGGCACTTGAGATTTGGACATCTTAATTTTGGAGGTCTAAACTTGTTGAGTAGAAAAAGAATGGTGAAAGGATTACCATTGATAGAGAAACCGGACAACCTATGTGAAGGCTGCATTTTGGGAAAACAACATAGAGAAAGTTTTCCCTCAGGTAAAAGCATAAGGGCAAAGGCACCCTTAGAGATCATCCACTCAAATTTATGTGGACCAATGCAAGCTGCATCATTAGTAGGTAACCAATATTTCCTAACTTTTATTGATGACTTTACAAGAAAGACTTGGATTTATTTCCTTAAAAACAAAAGTGAAGTGTTTGAGAAGTTCAGAAATTTCAAAGCACTTGTGGAGAACCAAAGCGGACTGCATATTAAAGTTCTCAGAACTGATAGAGGATGAGAGTATATCTCCAAGGAATTCCTAAGATTTTGTAGAGAAAATGGAATTCACAAACAATTTACAGCAAGTTACACCCCACAGCAAAATGGTGTTGCTGAAAGGAAGAACAGGACCATCATGGATATGGCAAGAAGCATGTTGAAGGCAAAGCATTTGCCAAATGACTATTGGGCTGAAGCTGTAAATTGTGTAGCATATATTCTGAACAGGTGTCCTACAAAAGCAGTGATGAATAGAGTGCCAGAAGAAGCATGGAGTGGGAGAAAGCAAGGAGTCACCCACATGAGAGTTTTTGGATGTGTGGCCTATGCACACATTCCAGATCAGCTAAGAAGGAAGTTGGACAACAAAGGGGAGAAATGTCTTTTCATTGGATACAGTGAAGAATCCAAGGCCTACAGGTTGTATATCCCATCTACCAAGAAGTTTTTCATCAGCAGAGATGTTCAATTCATTGAAGAGGAAGCTTGGGATGGAAGCATAGAGAAAACAGTGAATGTTAAAAACTATTTGTCTCATGATGAAGATGATGAGAAGGTGGCTGAAATGCATCCCCAAATAGC
>APFE031026688.1:51834-93917 GCA_000404065.3 Pinus taeda
ATGTTCATAGGGAAATAGTTTAGCCGACATTACCAACACTGCATACCAAAACAGGGTAATGGCTTCAATTGTAAGACAAGGGGTCTCATCATGAGCCAGCTTGTTCGGTTAGATTACTACCAGTGAATGGCATTGTCATTTAACTGGCCACCACACCAGGGCAATGGCTTTTTATCTTGCAAAATAACAGAAAAAGAAAAGAAATACAAAATGTGAAAAAACATATTTTGAATTCATTCTGTTAATCATGCTCTAAAGTGAATGAGACAATAGACAATGATATGGTTAAAAGGTATCCCTGCCAAAACTATGGACGTTTGCTGGCAGCAGAGGCTCTACCTATGACAAAGGAGTTAATTTTAATAGCTAACTTGGAAAAGTTCTCTCTTTTATCAATACGAACCAACAAACGCCAATTTAAAATCTAGAATGTATCTATTTTTAACAAAAGAGGAAATTAGCAAAGAAAGTTTTGTTTTGTATAGAATGCAACTATACCTAATTATATTAGAATTTTTCCCTTTTGAATAAAATTTCTATTTTGAAAAAGTTTAAATATTTCTATACTTTTTAGAGATAACTGTTTCTTCCAGTGAATCACCAATTGTTGTGCCATACAACAACCCCCCATTTCATATCATTACTATTCTAAAACTATAATATGAAATGGGTCCCTTTTTTAATTTTTGTTTTTAAATTGGTATCAATTTAAAGTTCTATTTCAAAAAAGGCCCGAAGAAATAAAAGAAAACATTATTAAGAGGCCTTTTCAATAAAACCAATCAAAAAACCCCAACGTAAAACGATTTATCTTTATCATTGCGATAAAGCGATCACAAGATCGCATATCGCAATGACAAAGAGAGCACAACTTAAGGGACATCTTGATTTCCGCCGATGCGAAATCGCTATCGGATATCGACAAACCATAAAGTAACACAATTAACAACCCTTGCTCCGATGCGATGCGAAATCGGCAATCGGCGATAATACTTAAGCGCAAATAAGCTCCCCCTCGCCCCGATGCGATGCGATATCGCGATCGGCGATCGGCGACTCACCATGCCCACATCCTAAACGGCCCTACTCACTACTCCCAACGCGATGCGATATCGCTATCGGCGATCGGGGATTCCAAATGAAACCATAAGCAATGACTTAGGATTTTCCCCGACGCCTGATTGCGAAAAGGTTAAAAAGCGCAGTTTTCAAAGTAAAAAATCATAAAGGCAGTTTAATATGATTTATTCGTAATTAAGGCAATATCTTTTGAAAATCTGCTCATCCGCGTTCAACCGCCAAATCGCCCAAGACATGCTTCAAATAAATCATTCGGCCATTAACCGAAGCGACTGGTATTAATGAGATTGACAGGCCTTAACGGCCATTTAATGAAAAGAGCAAGCTTGCGATCTATTCACAGATTTGATCCGAAAGCTGTCTTAAGTCAATTGATCACTATGAATGCATCAAGATATATATACCTCACTCTATTCAATTCATGTTATTGTTGCCTGTGTTACGCCTATCTTTTTCTCTGTGCAGGATTCTTCCACAGAAACAGAATTGAGTGGAATGGGAAAGAAGTCCAAAAAGATTACAATGCCTACTGCTTCACCAGCCGTAGGGCAATCTGTTGTTGATTCAAGCGGTAAAAAGAAAGGGCTTATATCATATACGACATGCCTGGGACTTACCAGGGCCACTTGGCAAGGAACATATAATTTGATTGAAGCCGAAGAGTCGAAGGTGACCGGGATACTAGTCTCATGCGATAGTACCAGCAAACCTAAGGCCAATCTAAAAGACTTGGCCAACTCCTTTCTGCACATAATAGCGGCCCGGGAGCAAATTCTCCCATATACGGATGTGGTAAGATGGGCAATCCAAGAGATCCTAATTACCGACAGAATGTTTAGCACTGCAGATGGGAGGATTTCGGTTCTTTTCGAGCCGCATATCTAAGGCAAATGTATCACCTACCGACAGAAGAGAAAAAGTATAATACGACATTTCTGGAGAAATTTCGAGCAGAGAACGAGACCGAGTCCGAACCAATTCGAGGCTGGAGACAAAATCCAGCAAAGCATAAGCATGAATCCTCGGGTAAGTACTCAGTCGACCCTTATGTTCTCCTTACTGCTATGCTGGAATTATGTTGTGTAGGCTATGGAGATTGCATGACTCCGCCAATTTTACCATAGAAATGGTTCCCGTAATGGAGGCGTCATGTAGTGGCGAGATTATGGATTGGGCGGATATATTATCCGACAAGTTAGCCAAGGCCATTCTCAATTTCAGGTTTAACTCTCGCGTCACAGAGAGGTTCATTCCGCCATTTTATTATAGCACCTATGTGTTGGATGTATTATGTTTTAATTCTGAGTTTCCTGTGCTCGAATGGAGGTGGACGTCGCAAGACCCCACACCAATCCACATATATCATCAAAAGTTGTGGAAGACCAACTACAAGCACCATCTATATCAAATTTGCAACGGTTTTATGTTGCCAATTTATTACTCCATTTTTTATAAGCCTGCCCCGAAGATTTCTGAGCAAGCAAGGGTAGATTTAACCGCAGTAGCAAGTTGGTTTGGAGAAGAGAAGTTTACCTACATTAGAGTTTTTGGCAGTCAGGCCAGGCCCCATGTGCTCCCACTATACATTCCTGATAAGTTACTTGCCAGGGAGGTAGCTTATCAAATCAATGCTGATGGGGTTACTCAGACCCTGAAAAAAGCAAAAAAGAATGTTTGGCCCTCTTTTCCCTTATGAATTGGAATTTATACCCTGCATGATATCAAACATGCAGAGAAGGAAGCCGGGAAGATAAATTCGCTCACCCTGGCTACTCTGCCAAGCAGGCAGTATGATCCAAGGAAAATCGCTTACAATGCGCTCGACCAAGCCAAATTGGCCAAGGTTGAGCACAAAGAAGACAGATTCGAGGATTTGTTTGCATCGGCCGAATCGCTATATCAAGTTAAATCGCTTTCCAAAAATGTATACAACGATCAGGGGCTAGCCAAATTTAACAGAATTAGAGAACAGAGGTTGCAAACTCTGCCTCTAGACCTGTTAGCGACTACTCCAACGACGACAAAATCAAGCGAGCCTGAGCAGCGAAGTAATATGCCACCTCCCACTACATCAAAGCAGTAGGAGGAAGTGCATAATCAGAGGCAAGAAGAAACCTAGGAAAATGTGCAACGACAGGAAGAAACCCAGGTGAAAGCCCAAGAAGAAAGCAGCTCAAAAGTTAATGATGATACACCAATTGATCTGAATTTTCTCCAGCAATGGCAACAATTCAACTCAATCATCGACAACTTAGAGTGCTCGAAAGATGATGAGGTTTCTAAACAGGGCAACACACAGGAAGCGACATCGAAACCGGTTTCGGCTGAAACCAGCGACCTACCCAAATCAAAAGAAACAGAAATAATTCCTAAGGATCCATCAGGCGAAATCATTTTGCAAATTGAAGAGATTGCCCCTTTGGATGTATTTTATAGCCCTAAGCATAAAGCTGTTGTAAAGTAATAGAGGAAAAGGAGAAGGGCTGATCAACCTTCCCAATTCCCTGAATTAACAGTGACGGGCAATGTTGTGTGGAAAGAGGAATTCGACCCCTCCGATGACTTAATCAAGCTATCGCAACACACTGGAGCATATTCGGCGGCGACTTTTGATAAAGCATCGGAGGTGAGCATTTTATTGAAAGTGAAGGATCAAGACATCTTTTCGCTACAGGCGCAATTATTGGAAGTTCAGCAGAAGGCAAAGCAAGCGGAGCAGGAATTGCTAGTACAGCAGCAGAACAATCATCAGCTGACTAAGAAATTACAAGAGAAAAAACAGAGGAAAACAGAGGATTGATGAGAGCGCAATCCAAAGGCAAAGGGAGCTATCGGCAGCATTGGAGCAATTAAGAATATCGACTGAGGGAACAATAAAAGCTAAAGATGAGCAAATCGCTCAATTGTCAACTCAAATTGAGCAAATGAAAAGGCTCCCTCAGGTAGATGAATTCAAAGAAGAAGCGCTTCAATTAAATAAGGCATTGATTAATCAGGTTAAGCTCCTATGTCAGCAAATTACACAGGCATAACCATTGTGCGAGTTAGTAGCATCCATAAGCGAAAAGGTAGAAAAGGCAAGGACCGATTTGGATCAGGCCGAAGAAACACTGACAAGTTTTATAGAATGGCAAGATTCTGATCAAGGCCAGACGACTAATCTACCGAGAATTCTGGAATCGCACAAAGAAATATTATTCACAGAATGGCAATCACAGTCAATGAAGGCAAAAAGAGCGATTTTCAGATGCAAAGCAACCACTGGCAATTTGGTTGAATTAGTAAATAATACGCTTTATTTGTCTAATATGATTTCCCAATGTACTCCAGGTCAATTAACAACGACAAAGATGTTGGAGCATTCATGCTACCCGGAGCTGAAGAAAAATGGAAGATTGATCGCAGGAATCAACAGTTTAACATGGGATGCTTATTGGTTCTTCTTAGTGAAGCCATATAGCCAAAGAGCTGCCTTAAAATGCCTTACAGATGCTGTCGGGTATATCATACCCGACATTCAAGATGCCACCTTTGCTGCCCAATTCAGCTCGCGCCTCAGCAGACCGCCAGAAGTGGAGCCGATGCTTGCGATAAGCCAGCTCAGGTTGAAAGGCAAACAACCTGAGTCATGATTCACATCGCCAACTGCCAGATCGCCCCAAGGAGATAGATCGCATTTACTGATGCCAATTTAGTAGGATTTTGTTTCATAGATTTTTTAGCTTAGTAGTATTTATAGACCCTTTCATGCATTTAGAAAGGGTCGTAAAGTTTTGTATATGACTTAAACCCTGAAGTTGCACTATTGTACTTCAAGGATATTCTTTTATAAAACTGGACCAATTATTCTGAATTTAATGAAAAAGGTTTTTATGCAAATGTGCACCACTGTCTTTGTTTAAAAGCATTTATGTGTTGAAGAAGGAATTTTGAATAGAGATTGATATTTGGGATTGATCGGCAGCTCACATGGTATTATTATCTGCATCTGTACTCATTCCTGTTATATGAATTGTTGTTTAAATCGCTCTTGCTATTATCGCTTATATATATGTGTGCTTTTCGCAGCATCCTTTACGCATTCCACTATTGGTTGTCTATAGCATGCTTCTCTTTCAAGCGTATATATGTATTGATGATATAAACAGTGAATGCAGTAATTTGTATTTATCGCTTCATTGTGACTATTCATATGAAGTAATCTTTGAATGATTGAATATCTCATATTTATTTTACAGTCATCTATATGCTTGTTAGATAGATAAAGATTATTTAACGCTGCATTCCGAATGAATAAGTTGTTCCCGGGATTAATATTAGTTTCCCTATTTTTGTCAATAGAATAAGCTAGTCGCCTATCATCAAAAGCAAACTATTCATCACCCATCCATCCCTTTTATTCATTATCGGGAAACTGGTCCCGTTATCTCCAGTCGGAGCCACCATCCCAAATGGAAAAGGAGTTGTACTAAGGTCCGGACTGAGTGGTTATCCCCCAATGTTGTTGCAGCGATTTTCGAGGCCTCAACACCTCCATGGGAAGGAGACATTATTTTTGATGTGGAAAGCATTGAAATATCTATATCAAAACAATAGCGATCAGAGGAAGTTGGCGCTAAAAGATAAGCTTCAGAAAATCAAGTGTGAAAAGGGCGACACGATCTCTACATATCTGAACAAGCTCACCACCTGCAGGGATGAGCTTGGAAGTGTAGGGATCACGACAATCGATGATGACATGGTGAGTCTTGCTCTCCTCGATCTTCCTAAGAGCTAGCATAGCTATCAAGACTCGGTAAATGGAAGAGAGAAACTGCCAGATTGGGAACGACTTTGGTCGGATCTGATGCAGGAGGAGATAAGGAGAAGCACCAGAGATGGTTCTTCATCCAAGGAGGATGAAGAAAATTATGCCTTAGCAAGTAAGGCAAAGAAAGGGAAGGAGAATGATTCTCATCCCAAATTGAGTTGTTCCCATGGTAGGAAGAAATTTGACAAATCGAAAGTGCGATGCTTTCATTGTCATGAGGTGGGCCAATTTGCTACAAATTGTCCACTGAGAAATCCAAGGGATCCTTGGAAGGATCAGAAGGTGAGGCACTAGCCTCACAGTTCGAGTTGGATTTCACACTCTTCACATGCATGGTTTCATCCATGGTGGGATGTGGTTAGTTTCTTGACAATGGAGCTTATTTCCACATGACCGGCAACAAGAGTTTGTTTAGTACCTTGGAGGAGAAAGATCTCCAGATACTCATAGCAATGGGTAATGATGAAAATTATAGTGTCTCAGGTGTAGGCGTGGTTGTTTTTCAGAGGGAGCATGGAGCTCACATTACCTTGACTGATGTTAAGTATTTACCAAGACTGAGGAAAAATTTGGTGTCAATCTCAATGCTGGAAGACAAAGGCTATGATGTAGTCTTCAGTAAGGGAAAGGTTTTGCTTCGACACATCACCACTAGACAGGTGAATCAGATTGGTTCACAAGTCAAGAACCTATATGCTCTTGAGGTTCAAGATGCATGCAAAGCCTTAAGGAGTAAGGCAACTGTTGGAGACTTGGTGGTTGAGAGGGAGATTACATTACCTCTCAACATGCAACACCAGAAGAAGTCTCAGACAATTGTGGAGGAGCCACAATTGGTGAAGCAACTTCAAGAGGTTGTGGACTAAATAAGCCGAAAGGAGATCGAGTGGAGGCATCCATTCATGAAAAGACTTCCAATAGGGGGGAATTTTGAGCCAAGTGGGTAGAGGGAGCACATTTATCCATACTTTCAAGTAGGAGGTGGGGCGATGTGGACTGACAGTCCCAAGAAGGCTAGAATAGGGGTAGGATCATTGAGGTACCCAACCTCTTTGATTAGACCTTGCTATAGGACCCCCAACGAGGAGTAGTAGGGCTGGCTGTGGGTGGAGACAGATGCGCATGGAACGGCAGAGAGAGCTACAGTGCAGGAATCCCAAGACAATGCAGAGCTAGTATGCTACAACAATGCAAGAGGCACAGGAGTGTTGCACCAGTGCAGGATGGCACAAAGAGGTGTGCAATGGTTCGAGATGCATGGAGTGTTATAGTAGCTTAGAGGTCACAGAGGGAGCACTTGTCAGCAGCAGAGGGAGCTTCAGCATCTAAGGGTGTTTCTAGCCCAACAGGGAGGTCAGTTGGGAGATTTTTTGTTTCTAGAGTTGCTAGAGCAATAACACTTGGGAAAAGTGTTGCATGTAGAACATTCCAAAGGTTCAGGATTGGGTTCAAGTTGAATGTCTTTCTTGTTGAGAGGGAGTGTTGAAAATGGCAACAAGAAATGCTAAACATAGAAAATAGCATTGCTATAAATAGTAGTTTAGGTACCAATGTTGGACATAGCAACAAGGAATGAAAAATGGAAGTGCTAAAAATAATATTGCTATAAATAGCATTTCAGGATGGATTCCAATTTTAGTTAGTCCCTAAACTAAAATTGAGAATTAAAATTCGAATTTGATCTTAGCAGTTGTTTGTAAAATAATTAATTAATTCATCTTGAGTTAATTAGTTGTAGAAAATTGAACATGAAGTCTATGTGGAGACATGCAACAATTTCTCCATTAATTGAGGTATTTATCCATCAGTTAAAGAGATAAGGATGAGTTGTAATATTAAGTTGTAATTAGTTGGCTCAATTAACTGAGTCAAGTCCAGTTAAATTAATTCAAATAGTTTGTTGAAATAATTGTGAGTTCAGTTAGTTAATGCTTGCATGCATGTAATTGTTGCTCTCCAGATAATTGAATATTCTCTCATAAATAACTCATGCATGTTAGTTCAAACAGAGACCCAGTTGAGATCAAAGGAAGGGACAATGTACTATCAGTTGGAGAAATTTTCCTATAAAGGAAACTCATCCATGCATACGGAATTATCTCCTACAGGTTTGTGTAGTTATTTCTGAGCCAAGTGAGAAGTGTGAGGTGGGAATTCACACATGTGGAAGCATTGGACCCCAAGAAAAATTTCACAAGGAAATAGGAGGCTTGGAGGGCAGAGGAGAAGGTTGTGAGAGCCTTTGATTGTCTATGAGAAGTATTGTTTGATTGCAGAGAGAGCAGGATAGCTTGACAGCTGATTCTTTTTGTAACTTGAACAAGATTTCCACTTGTATGATAATACAAAGATTGGGGCTTTAGGCTGAGGCTTTCCCCAGGTTATTCTTCTGTGTTCATGTGTGATTGATTTCTCATTCTCAGTTATATGTGTTCTAATTGATCTTGCTAAAATTTGATTAAGCTTTCACAAGTTTGTTGTAGAAGTAGATCTTGTATTTTGCTTTAGTATATTGCATAATATGTTGATCTACAATGCGAATTTCTACAACTTGTATGTCATTCATACCTTTGGCTTCCCAAAGTGTGTTCTCATCATCCTCCTACATTCGCGCGAATCATCAAAGCTTTCCTTATGCATACCCCACCATCTTGCGGGCGTAGTGCACAGTGCCCAGTCCAACACCCAAAAGCGCTGCTTTTCTAGTACCTCCCTCTCAAATGCATCTAAATAGATATCTACATCATTCAAGCCATCATAAGTGGTAAAATTTCTTACCTCTGACGACACGCAGTGCAACGACCAAGTCATCATGTTACAACTCAGTATAGTTACTTCATGTAACCGATTCTGCCAGTGCTCTAATTCTTCATCAGAGTCCGAAGTGAAGGCACTTTCGCAATCCCATGTAATTCATCCATCTGTTGTTGGATTCATCCAATCTTCGTCTCGCGTTGTTATCTTATAGATATAGTCCAGATTGTCATCGCTCTCATAATCACGAACTCATTCAGTATAGCGCAATCCTTCAGTAGGATCTAGGGGTACTATTACACGTAGCGATTTCTTCTCAAATATCATCTTTCACTTCTTTAGGTTGATTACCCCATTCATATTAGTAGCCCAATCAATTCCCAAGAGCATGGGATAGGGGTTGCAGTCATCCACAGTTTCTATTACTTCAAAGTTAACCACCGCGCTCACACCTTCAATATCTGCAATCACCCATTGCACGCACCCCATGGGGATGATATTTTACTGGTTCACCATCCTTAGCTGAATCAGAGACCATTGCAGCATGGGTCTCCCCATCCGTTCCCAAGCCTAATTCGATAGGATGTTTGCATCTGACCCTAGGTCCAAAATAACTTGATCCATTCCATACTCTCCTATCTGCACGGTCAACCTCATCTCTCATCCCATCCTTGTTTTATGAATACCAATCTTTCGTACTATGCACAACTCATCCGAAGCGTTTCTGGTGCATCTATTTATGAGCTCCTATAACCCCTTCACAGCCTTACTATCGTGCAATAACTTCATGCAGGTCTCCAGGAAGGTTGTAAGCATAGAAGGGTTGATCTCCTGATCGGGCTTATCCTTGCTTCCCAAGGTGGAGGCCTCAGCGAAGCTCTTCTTTTCTTCCATGAATGTTTCATGTGCGCGCTCCAAATCGAACTCAACATCCTTCATCGGAGCTTTGCGAACCCATGTATTGTCTTTGGGCTATTTCCCCTTGTTAGCTCTTGTTGTGATTCCACTTCGGAGCAATATATTCACATTCAGATCTTCTTCACACGGCTCAAACCTCATCATCTGCAGGTTCTAAGTCAACTGAGGTGGTAGTGCCCCTTTTTCACATATCCTTGTTATCAGCATAGGACATTCTTCCATTTCATGGTCAAACAGGGTGCAATATTTTTGTGAAAGTCGTGTTGGGTTAGTGAAATCACAGGGATAATGTCCTGGTCCTCTGCAATTATAGCATATCAATTGTCCCCAACCTCTGCCAAGTCCTCCTCCACCTCAGCCTCATCTGCACCCCTAAAATACTGTCGTGCCATCCTCGCGCTCTGGTCAGGGGGTCGTGTTTCTGCATGAACCCTATAGGTGGGAGATCTATCCATCATTATTTCATAGCTTCTGTAATTACGCTCATCATGCCCTATTGACCTAAAAAAGTTGTAAAACAGTTGCTACGGTGTCTGTACAAACTTCTGCATCAAATGAAATTTATCTGTGGCATGTTTTCCTGCTACCTAACATATAGCACACTACAATGTAGGCCCCATGCTCGGTCTCGCTTGAGCTTCCAACCTCAAAGGCATCAGTCCCCTACCTACAATATAGTTTGCAAAGACCAGGCAATGGTCTTTTTCATGCCCCTGACCCTTGCATTTCAGGCACCATACTTCTTCGCGCACCTATAGTCGAATTGTTCTATCCTACTTCAAGCTTTCCATCTCAAGGAAAATATTTTTCAACTGCACATGGATCTGTTGTACCCCCAGATTTGGATCTTGCATTGGTGATTCATGCAGTCTCATTGCAATATCCAAGGCCTCGTCCTGAGTCATTATTTTCTATTGTGACAACGCAACCCTTAAGTGTGGCAGGAGCGAAGCCATAAACCATTCACGATGATGTTCGTCTGTTAATTTCATATTAGCTTCATGGATTTTACATTTCAATCTCTGATCTAATTCCAAAGGTGTCTCACCTAAATGCATCACGATTTCCTTGAATCTCACAATCGACTGTGCCTCAGATTTAGGCCTACTAAATTCTCTATTCAGTTTTGTATGGATGTCTGCCACTCTAGTATTCGGGTTATCATTAGAGTACTTGATATACTAGGTTAGCACGCGATCCTACAAAGAACTAACCAATGTTGCCTTCTTCATGTGATCATCTGTAATGCCCTAAGCTTCCCATACATCTTTCACGACGAACTAGAATTGGTCCAAGTCCTCATTTCCCAAGCCTTTGAACAAAGGCAGCTTCATTGAATTAGCCATATTGAACTGCGGTGGAGGTGGACGTGGTATGGGTGAAGTCGTTGGTGATGGTGGTGAAGTTGGAGGCAGTGTGGATGGAGGTGGCAGTCATGGGAATCCTTGTCTTATTAACTAAATAGCATTTTGCAAAGAAGCCTGCACTACTCCCTCTTCATCACCTCGCGGAGGTGAATTCAATGGACTATATTCAGGGCCCTTTCTTCCTTCGTTCCTGTAATTTTTTCTGCTTCACATAGCTCCAAACATCAAGGTAGTTGCATAACCTGCTTTTCATAAAATAACATTTTAATCTAGGTATTCAAAGATTTCAAGTACTTACCTCACAGTCCTTTGAAAAAGCGCCACTATCAACCATGAATTCAGTTACAAATCCTCCTATGACGCGATCAAGCCAAAGATCAATTTCGTAGGTGATCTTATCCTCAGATGCTTCCAATCTTTGTACTAGCTTCAGGGTCCAAACAATAGGACCGTCAAGTTTCCACCTTCCTTGGATATCTCCTAGCTTCACGATCCACTCATATAGCTCAGCCGAAAAGGAACAGAAAAAGATCTCGTGGATCTCTGTATATAGGTACCTATCCAACCATTGTTCCTTTATTAGTCACCGATTTTTGTTCTCCTGCGCCATGAATTCATGGATCTTCCTATCCAACTAGTCTCTGATCTCTTTCTTAGTTGAATTCCAGTTATACGACATCACACATCTCTTATGTAGATTTTGATCCTGGCAAAAGAACCATTTGTTGGCTTGTTGGGGCCTGACCTAGGTTCAACATTAGTTGGCCAAACAAATCCCTACATTGCTGGCCCTTTCGGCATCAGCTCGTAGAGTGCAAACTGAAGTCTCACCTGAAGCAGTATGGGGGGATGTTGGAACCAAGTTTCTGCACCCTAAGATGGTCATGATGTTGATTTATTCCTTCTATTCCTGCCTTTGCGCATGTCACTTAGTTCCAGGGCTTGCCAGACTAGCCTTATATTCTGGCCATCATTACCTCCGCGAAAAGGTATGATTGACCTTCACGCAACCCTAACATGTGGCTCTAGTACTTTTTCGCTGCTAGGGAAACGTACCGTGCAGATTCCCAAACTAGTCTAAGTGTCTTACTTATCTTATTATAAAATCATAGTTAGCACTGCGTAAATAGATGTTCTGACTTGCATTCACTTAACCAATGTAATTACATGTATTCACGCATCACATAAGAATTATAAATGAAATTCATGCATAACATGTCAAGATGCAGTAACTGGAAACAAAGGCGCAGAATTGTAGAATACTTCTCTTTATTAATATTTTCAAGTAATTACAGACTCTATCCACCCTGTGCACACAACTGCAAGGGTCCATGCACTCAGTTGCGCACTTCCACCCTAGGCCTCTGCACACTCAGTTGCATAGCCTCTACCTACACTACGACCTGAAACTAAGACTTCTTACTTCATAACTATGACTATCTGACTCCAACCCATGACTCTAAAACTACTTAGAGCTTAGCTCTTTTTATACAATCTCATGGTTTGAGGACCATGGGTAGATCTTTTACAGCCTACTTTACTTTACAAAAATAAGGGTGGACAACCCTTTATGACTCATGACACCTTCGTGCTCCATGACCACAAAATGCGGAGACTTTACTATTTTATTACAAAATTCGACCCAAAACCTGGGCTTTTAGCGCCAAAACTGTCCTTGGGGGATCTCGTTCCCAATAACACCCGTATCCTAGAATACAAGAGGAACTAGACTCTTCTAACAGTGGTAGACTCATCCAACAAGCACAATGAATATTCAATCCCTTATTTAGATCATAATATTTCCCTCTTTACTGGGTATGCACAACATGTCCTATAACCTTGTTAATGGACTCCTTCATGACATCAATTACCAACTATTGCACTTAAGCCCAAGAGTGGCACTAATATGAAATTAACCCCTTTAGGTAAAAACTAATCTAGCAAAGAGAAACACTCCGAGATCTTTGGTATGAAACTTGTAGCCCTGAATACAAGAGGAAATCAACCCTTCTAATAGTGGTAGACTCTTCCAATGAGCGAAATGAAGATTCAACCCCTTCTTTAGCCCAAAATCTCTCCCTATTTAATGGGTATGCACAACCTGTCCTGTAACATTGCTAATGGACTCCTTCATGACATCAATTACCAACTACTACACTTGAGCCTTAGTTCCATCAAAGGTTTAGGAAAATTCAAGTGTGAGTTTAGTATCTGAGCCTAAGACTTTTCAAGGAGCCCAAGCCACCCAACCTCAACAAATAAATCTCTTACTGTGGAATTAACATTGGTGGTTTCAAACTTTTCTAGCTCTCTTTTGTTAATAGCCCCTCCAATGTTTATATGTAGATAAACTTGTAATGGTAACTTGGTTCATATGCAATGGAAGCCTTATTACTAATGATCCTCTCTTGTCTACATAATTATTAAATTATAGGGGTCGGATTATATCATAATTTCTCATATGGAGTTCGTATCATCTGCACCTTCATACTAAATTAGATGGCTATGAAATAATGGTTGTTAGTTGCTACTGATTGGGCTTACAAAATAATCATTCATTTCATTATTTTATAAAATAGGGTACAAACCTACCAAGTAGCTCATGCTATATGATAACCATAATTTTTTTATATAGGGTATGTTATAGAATAACCAAAGTTATTTATATGTTGGGAGTATCGCTAACACCTTTATAATGCTACCAAATTCCGATTTGGTTGATGAAATATTTTAATGAACTGTTGCTAAGTGTTTTTAAAAGAGGACTTCCTCATGCTTTTAACAATTTTAGAGATTACATAGGGTGTGAAAATATATCACAATCTTTCATAACTTTAAAATGGATTCAAAATGAACATATTCAATGAGTTTTATATTCATCAAAAAAACAATTATGTGGCATCAAAATGCTCTTTTTTATGTACTTCTCATTTTTCTTTGGATTTGTTAAGGTGAGCGTAGAGTCAATTTTTAGGGATAAATTTACTTTTTTCTTAGGATTTTAAGCACCTTAAAATAAGGCTTTAATTATTTTTTTGTCCTACAATAATAATTTCCACTTAGGTGAGCCTAGAAAATGTTACAAATGTCAAGTCATATCTCCGAAGGAAATCCCATCAAGGCAAAGTGCATTACCACAAAACATCCCCCAACCACATCAACATCATAAGAGAAGGAAACAAGAGAAAATTGTTAATTCCATCTAATCATCAAGTATTTTTTCACCACATATCAACACAAGAGGAACATATAGAACATTGCTCCTAGTAACACACTGATAGCATAGTTACAACACACCAAGTCACTAGGAAATGCCTACCTCCCAAGAACATCTTCATCTAACCCCTTGGTGGGCTAGACCCAACATCATAGTGTTAGAATTATAGAAATAAAAGGCGTCATTTGACTTGTGCGTTAGCCAAATGGAGAAATTCGATTTTCCACGTCAGTAGGATGACTTAGATTGCAATTAGTTGGAGTGACATGGCCTTGTCTCCTAGTTAAATCAGCAAATTCGAGTTAGGCTAGAAGTAGAGGTGTGCGTGAGTCAATTGCTAAAATTTATCAATATATTGGAGTTATTATTAGTTAAACTCAATTATTTGAGCTTTATTCATTAGTAGAGTCAGTAGGAGTTTAGTTTACTAGTTATAACAATTGTTAACTGAATGTCTCTTAGTTAACTGATCAATTTACTAAAAATAGTCCAGTCATGCATGGAATTCGAATTACCTAGTTGAGTGGAGGAAAAAGACATCAATGTATTTATTATTATATACTAAAGAGAGTATACATTTTTGTATGCAGCAGATGATACTCTTCTCTTTGGAAATGCGTAAGAAAATATGGGCTTCTCCTATTCTTTAGGATCCAATTTCCCCAGGAATTACGCAAGGAAATTGGAGGAGTAGGAGGCCAAGATTTGGCTAAGTAATTTACAGAGCAGTATTAGGAGGAGGTGATCAAAATTGCAGTGCAGGGTGTGCTTCATGTATCAAGCAGTCATTATAATTGATCAATTTTTTTCTCATGTGACATAATACAAACAAAGGGGTTTTCCCACTTGGGTTACCTTGTAAAATCATTATGTTCCTTGTGTTTTGATGGTTGCATGTTATTGCATGTTTTTTCCTTTCTGCATAATAGTAGAAGAAATTTTTGTCTCTTGATTTCAGCTCGATTTCATTAGCAGTACAAAATTTCTTGCAATTTCAACATGGTATCAAAGAAAAAAAAAGACTACATAGAAACCTTGTTCTGGATCTTCTCTCGGAGAAATTTTTATTTGCAAAGTTTTTTGGTGCAAATTCTCTTCAGTGCAAGAAAAATGTCTTTCAATCGATTGAGGCTTGAGTATGCATTGGAGGGCACCTCGAATTTTTTTGCTTGGAAAGATAGGATGGAAGTTGTCTTGGATGAAAATGAAGTATGGGAAAGTACCCAAATTGATATTCCAAAACCAACAACATCATATGCACAAGCACTTGCTCAGTGGAATAAAGACACAACAAGAGCTAGGAGGATTATTTTGGAGGGTACTAGAGATCATATGGTTTCTAACTTGCATGGAAAGGAGAATCATTTTGCAATATGGAAAACTCTCATAGATCTATTCCAAAGTATCAATGATGCCATGAAATTGGTATTGAGAGATAAAATAAAATCAAGAGCATTCAAATGTAGAAAAATGAAACCATTCTTTAGTACCTATCCAAATTCACTCAGGTTCGAGATGAACTTGGAGGAGTAGGATAAAATTTACCATCATATGAACTTGTGAGTTTAACACTCATTGGCCTTCCAAAATCCTATCACATCTATCAGGATTCAGTTAATGGAAGAGACACACTACCAAATTGGGAGAGACTTTGGTCTAATTTGGTGCACGAGGAGATCAGAAGAAACGCTAGAGATGGTGTCACATCCATTGCAGATGAGGAAGAAGATTGTGCTCTAGTTGGCAAAGGAAAGAAGGCCAAAGGCATGAAGGCCCATGGTGAGGTAGAATCTAGCCATAACCATGGAAAGAATAAATACCTTAGTAAAATTAAATGCTTTCACTGCCATGAGTATGGACACTATGCAACTAAGTGTGTGCAGAAGAAATCCTATAAAAAGCGTCTAGTAAGGAGCTACAACAACAATATGAGGAGATTCTCTTGCATCACAATTCAAGTTGGATTTCACCCTCATTGCTTGCATGGAAAGCATAGTAAGAGGGAGTGAGTGGTACCTAGATTCTGGTGCTTCATATTGTATGACAGGAAGTAAGGAGTTATTTAGAAACCTAGGGGAGAAGGACTTACAATTACACATAGATATTGGAGATGATGGAAGGTATATTACCAAAGAGATTGGCATTATCACCTTTAACAGGGAGTCATGCTCCCATCTTCACCTAAAGGATGTAACATGTATGTGCCTAGTTTGAAGAAGAATCTAGTTTCTATAGCTATACTTGAAGACTGTGGATATGATGTGTTGTTCAGTAAAGGGAAAGCTTATTTGAAGCATGTTACTACTAGACAAGAAAAACAAATTGGTGTTCAAGTTAAATATCTCTACAAGCTAGAGGCATATTTCACCTAACATGTAGCTTTACCTCCAGGAGTGAGGAGGGGTGATGTAGAGCCTTAGTCCCAAAGTTGCAAATATTTGAGCAAGTTCCAAAGGAGAGTAGCAACAACATAAATATACTTTTCTCATGGATAATTACCCTTGCTACATGGTCCCATAGTATTCAGTAGCAGAAGGATCAATGTCAGTTGATGCAGTCAGATCTTAAGTGACAATTGCAGGTTAGTAGGAGTCAGAGACTCGGGAGACAATTGCAGCTCAGATACATAATTGATTCAGTATTTTGGATGCTTTTCAGTTGCAATAGAAACAACAACAATGAGAGGGATTTTGTTACAGTACATTCCTACAAGATCAGGATTGGGGTTGTGTAGAACCCCTTTCTTGCTAAGAGGGAGTGTTAGAATTGTGGCAAGAAAAGGCTTTATTTGACTTTTGCCTTGGTCAAATGGAGAAATTCGATTTTCCACATCAACATGATGACTTGGATTGCAGTTAGCTAGAGTGATGTGGCCTTGCCTCCTAGTTAAATCATTAAATTTGAGTTTTAGGCTAAAAGTAGAGTTTTGCATGGGTTGATTACTAAACTTTAGCAATCTAGTGGAGCTATTGTTAGTTAAACTCAATTATCTAAGCTTTATTCATTAATAGAGTCAGTAAGAGTCCAGTTAAGTAGCTATAACAATTGTTAACTCATTGATCTCTTAGTTAACTGATCAATTTAGTAAAGCTAATCCAGTCATGCATGGAATTCGAATTGCCTAGTTGAGTGGAGGAAAAAGGCATCAATGTATTTATTATTGTATACTAGGGAGTGTATATGTTTTTGTATGCAACATGTGAGATTCTTCTCTTGGGAACTACACAAGAAAATAGGGGCTTATTTTATTCTTTAGGAGCCAATTTCCTTAAGAATCGTACAAGGGAATAAGAGGAGTGGAAGGCCAAGATTTCGTTGTCTTTTGCAAATTAGTATCAGGAGAAGGAGATCATAATTACAGTGAAAGGTGTGCTTCATGTGTAAAGTAGTCATTGTAATTAATCAATTATTTTATCATTTGATATAATACAAACATAGGAGGGGTTTTTGCTAGCTGGGTTACCTACTAAAATCATTGTGTTCCCTGTGTTTTTATGGTTGCATGTTATTGCATTTGTTTCTATCATGTGTTTTCCTTCCATAGAATAGTAGAAGAAATTTACGTCTCTCGATTTTAGTTCGATTTCATTAGTAGTAGAAAATTTCTTGCAATTTCTACATGAATAACTAGGTGTAGATCATCCAAGATAAGAACATATACCAAACCACACCATTATGAGATGACATGCTCAAGGATGCTAGAAAATATGAAACCAAGGGGTAATCGATAAATCAAGCATATGTGAGAATGCCACCAAACTAGTAAGCACAATTATCTAACCATGGATTGAGACTCCCCACACCAAAGAAATCCATAAAATGATTCAATGCAATGAGTAGAAGGCATTCCATGAAGAAGAGTCTTTCTAAGTCAATCTAATGCTCTAAGATACCAGTTTCAAATCTTTATTAATATGATGAAAATCATAATTAGGAAGCTCATACAATATAGGGTCTAACAGGGAGGACAAAATTGTTGCTGATTTTTTTTATTATTATTGTTATTTTCCAAGAGCTCTTTTTGTCGAAATGGTGCAAGTGTGGTTTAGGCTTGCGTGGTGGTATCATTTTTTTTTTACTTTAAAATATTTATAGACAAGAAGGAATATTTGTTTTGAAAAAAGTATGGTAAGATATATAAGAAAGTTGAAGAAATTTAATGGAAGCAGTTTTCATACATGGAAGTCAAACTATTGTAGCACTCAATGCACATTATGTATGTATTATAGTAAATGGAAAGATTTGTGTACCAACAATGTGTGGTAAGTTAATTGACTATATATTAAGAGATGGGAAGGAAGTTATAGGTTTAGGAGTGGATCTAATAGACAACTTCATCACCTTGATCCATCTAAAAGTGCCAATGAAATTTGAGAGAAATTAAATAGGGTACTTGGATGACAATCTTAGAATACGAAATTCATTTTAAAAGAGAAACTACTTGGATTTAAGATGGTCAAGTAGAGTCAATATCTAGTCATGTTAATTCTTGAAAGACATTTCTATACCTACATGAAGTGGGCATTAAAGTTGGAAACAATAATGTTAAGGCAATGCTATTAAACAATGTACCCTTATATCAAAATAATATTTTATTCACACTTCATTCACATCCCATTACTATCCTTGGGATCCATGATTACTTCTTATGGAAAAGGATAAACCTAATAATGATGAAAAAGATATTAAGGGTTTTTTTTCTTTTCTTGAGAAAAGGGAAATCAAAGAACAAAATGGGCAAAGGAAAAGGGAAGGAAGCATGAAGAAAGGAAGGTGTTATAAAATTATATATATTACGGAGCAATGGAACACATAAAATATTGCAGAAATATAAACACGGAAAACACATAAAATAAGAGAGACACAAATATACGTGGTTCACCCAGTTTGGGCTACGTCCACCCTAAACAGTCAGTCCTTCCTTTCTATTATCCAGCAAAATGAAGCGACACAACCTATAGCAAATCCACTATAATATCCTCTATTTTCTCTCACAGTCTCACCTCTCTACTTCTCGCCCAGAGAATACACATCTATTACACAGCCCCAAATACAATGCCCTCATACAAAGAGAGGGTTTGCCTTCTAGGGCAAAAAATTCTAAACTAAACATAAGTTCTACCGTCACATCATCCGCCTAATGAACGACCCAGGTTGACTAGAAATTACTATAATTTTACAAGGAAATTTTACATCTGTTTCTAGCTTCTGGGGCGTTGCCCCCGAGCCCCCGCCGGGGGACCGTTGGCGATCGGCCCCCCTAGCCGGGGGGGATTGGCCCCCCCGGAGGGGGGACAACTCCCCCCCACATGGAGGGGTGTACAAAATTCCTGGGGTATACATTCGGTGGAAACAAAGACCTCTAAACAATCATGCTCCACACACAATAATCTCCCACTTCGAGAATGATTGTAGCAACTCCACCGCTGCTTCATTTGCTGGACAATGACTCCTCTTTTGACCTGGTTGTTTCTCATCTTCATCGTCATCCTTGAAGACCAATTGAAACTGAGCATATTCTCAGTTTCTCCCTGGTTACAACTTTTGTTAGCATATCTACAGGATTTTGGCTAGTGTGTATCTTTTCCAGCTTCAACTCTCCATCTTCCAACACTGATCGTATGAAGTGGTACTTGAGCTGTATGTGTTTAGTCCTGGAATGAAATGTTGAGTTCTTTGCAAGATGAATGGCACTTTGGCTATCACTGTATAACATGCCCATATCATGCTCCTTACCCAATTCACCCATGAACCTTTTTAACCAAATCATTTCTTTACTAACCTTTGTAGCAGCAACATACTCTGCTTCTGTTGTTGAAAGTGCAACAACACTTTGGATTTTTGAAACCCAACTAACAGCTGTTCCACCAACAGTAAATACATATCCTGTAGTGCTCCTCCTGTTATCTTTGTCCCCTGCCATATCTGCATCAACATATCCCTATAGGGAAATGTTTGAACCACCAAAATATAATGCTTGATTTGTGGTACCTAAGAATCCATTTCACTGCCACCCATTGTTCCTTTCCTGGACAGTTCATGTACCTGCTTACAACTCCCACTGCATGTGCAATATCAAGCCTTGTGTAGACCATTGCATACATTAAGCTTCCAACTGTTGGTGCATATGGAACTTTAGACATATAATCCATGTCTTCTTGGGTCTTTCGGCACATTTCCTTACTAAGTTTGAAATGGCTAGCAAAAGGTGTACTAACTGGTTTTTGCATTGTGCATGTTAAATCTTTTCAACACCTTTTGTATGTACTCATTCTGAGACAATGTTAATTTACGATTTTTCCTGTCTCTAGTTATTCTCATACCAAGGATTTGTTTTGCAGCTCCCAAATCCCTCATTGCAAATGAATTTGCCAATTTTCTTTTGAGCACATTTATTTCCTGTATGTTAGATCCTGTAACAAGCATGTCATCTACATACAATAACAATAAATCAGCCTGCCATCATTTCCTTTTCATATAAACACAATGATCAGAGTGACATGCTAGTATGAACCTTGTTCAGACATAAACTGTGTCCAAATTTAGATACCACACCTTGGAAAGCCCTTTTAAGCCATACAAGCTCTTCTTCAACCTGCACACTAGTTTCTCCTTCCCTTTCACCTCATATCCTTATGGTTGTTGCATATATATCTCTTCCTTCAAATCCCCATGGAGAAAGGTTGTCTTTATATCTAACTGCTCAAGATGCAAATCTTCAATTTCTACTAGACTTAAAATAGTTCTGATTGAATTCATTTTAACAACAGGAGAAATATTTCATCAAAATCAATACCTTTCTTATGTGCAAACCCCTTCACCACAAGTCTAGCTTTGTACCCTGTTTTCCTCCATCTTCTTCCTTCAGCCTGCAAACCCATTTATTCTTCAATGTAGTTTTTCCTGCAAGCAACCTAACTAAGTCCCAAGTCTAGTTATGCATTAAGGAGTCCATCTCTTCTTCCATGGCTACCTCCCACTTCTTCCTGCTTTCAACCTGCATTGCTTCTTCATAACATTCAAGTTCACCAGAATCAATCAACAATAAAAAATATAATGAAGGAAGTATCATTCATGAGGTCTATTTATCCTGGTAGATCTTCTAACACCACTTTCAGGTGTTTGGGGTGCATGTTTCTATTGTGGTGCTTGTTGTTGTTTTGGTTGTCGATTATTATTATTTTCATACACCTTTACTTTTTCAGTTATTTCATCAAGAACTACGTATTCCTTGTTTTCTTTTTCCTGTTTCTTTTCCTGCAACTGATTCTTATACAAGACCTTTTCATTGAATATTACATCTCTGCTCCTAATGATTTTGTGATTTTCATAATCATATAAGCGATAACCAAAATCATTAACACCATATCCAATAAAGGTACATTTCTTTGACTTTGCCTCAAGCTTTGTTCTATTTTCTTTATCAATATCGACAAAGGCCTCACAACCAAAAGGCTTTAAAAAGGAGTAGTTTACCTTTTTACCTGCCCATGCTTCCTCTGGAACACCACCATCCAAGGAACTTGAAGGCCCTCTGTTTATTACATGAACAACAGTATCTACAGCATCTGCCCAAAACTATAAAGGCAATCCTACATGCAATCTCATGCACCTTGCACACTCCATGATTGTTCTATTCATCCTTTCTGACACACCATTTACTTGTGGTGTTCTTGGAACTATCTTCTCTCTACGAGTTCCATGCTCTGAATAGTGCCTATCGAACTCTTTGTTGCAATATTCACCTCCATTGTCTGATCTGAGACTCTTCAATTTCTTTCCTGTCTCAATCTCAACCAAAGCTTTCCATTTCTTGAAAGTATCAAATGCATCAGATTTATTCTTAATACAATAAATCCAAGTTTCTCTAGTTGCATCATCAATAAAAGTAACATAATAATGAAAGCCACCTAGAGATGATACCTGAGAAGGTCCCCATACATCTGTATGCATAAGCTCTAACTTTTTGCTCTTCTTTTCTTTCCCAACTCTGAGAAATCTGACTCTCTTCTATTTTCCATATATGCAATTCTCACAGAAGTCCAAATCAACATTCTTCAAACCCAGCAACAAATTCCTTGAGTGAAGAATCTTCATCCCCTTTTCACTCATGTATCCAAGCCTATGATGCCATAATGTTGCATCTGCTCCTTTGGAAGTTAAAGCATTAACAGAGTTAGAAATACCATTGCATAAATACAATGTACCAACCTTTTCACCTTTTTCTATTACCAGGGCTCCTTTGGTGACCTTCCAAGCTTTATCTGTGAAAGTTGTCACACAACGTTCACCGCCTAACTGCCCTATTGAAATTAGATTTTTCTTTAGATCTGGAACATGCCTTACCTCCTTTAGTATCCATTGGTTTCCATTCTTCTGTTTTACAAGAACTTGTCCAAAATCTCCTTGAACATAGTCATGAAAGTATTTCTTATCAGCTGTGGCATGGAATGAAGCCCCTAAATCTACCACCCAGGAATCAGTAATATTTTCGAAAGAAAGAATCAAAGCATCTTGTAACACCTCACTTGTCACATTTGCTTCACTTGTTTCCTTGTTGTGCATCTCCTTCTTTTCCCTTCTGAGATCTACAATCTTTCTTTAGGTGTCCTTTCTTTCCACATTTCTAGCACATTATGCTCAATCTGGACTTGGATCTGCCTTTCCTTGATTTACTGCAATATCCTGAGCTCTTTCCCGTTTCCATTTTTCTTCCCCTAGACTCTACACTAAAAGCATTACCCGATCTCTCACCGGAGCTTTTTCGTCACATTTCCTCACTAAGGATAGCACTGATGACATCATCAAACTTTAAAGTAATAGATCCAGAAACAGAGTTACTAATGGCCATTACTAAAACATTCCAATTTTCTGGTAATGAGCACAAGAATAACAGAGCTCTAACTTCATCATAAAAGTTTACCCCTACAAAACATAACTGACTTGTAACAGTATTAAAATCATTTAAATGGTCTGCAACAGATCCACCTTCCGACATCTTTATATTAAATAATCGTTTCATAAGAAATACCATGTTTGAGGCTGAGGGTTTTTCGTATAGTTTTTCCAACTCCTTAATCGAACCCTCTGTCATTGTTTCCTTCGAAATGTTGAAGGTGACCGACGTTGCGAGGCACAACCGTACTGTTCTGAGTGTCTTTCTATCGAGAAGGTTCCATTCTTCATCTATCATACCTGTCGGCATCTTTGTTTTTCTGCCCAATGGTAGGTATAGATCTTTCTGATATAGATAATCTTCCATCTGCATCTTCCACGGCGAGAAGTTTTGGCCGTTGAATTTCTTGACCCTAAACTTACCATCTTCTGCCATTGCTACCACTCGAATGAGGAACCCTTCTTTCCTGTGACTTTATCAGCCAAATAGACCTTCAGCTTTGATACTAGTTGTTATAAAATTATATACATTATGGAGCAATGGAGCACATAAATATATATATTGAAAAAATATGAACACAGAAAATGCATAAAACAAGAGAGACATAGATATACGTGGTTCACCCAGTTTGGGCTATATCCACCCTGAACAGCCAGTCCTTCCTTTCTATTATCCATCAAAATGAAGAGACACAACCTACAACAAATCCGCTATAATATCCTCTGTTTTCTCTCACAGTCTCACCTCTCTACTTCTCGCCCAGAAAATACACATCTATTACACAGCCTCAAATACAATGCCCTCATACAAAGAGAGGGGTTGCCTTCTAGGGCAAAAAACCCTAAACTAAACATAAGTTCTACTGTCAAATCATTCGCCTAATGAATGGCCCATATTGACTAGAAATTATTATATTTTTACAAGGCAATTTTACATATGTTTTTAGCCCCCCGGACCCCCCAGCCGAGGGGGATCGGCCCCCCCAAACCCCCATGGGGGGGGGGCAAGTCCCCCCCACACCCCCTCACGTGGAGGGGTCTACAAACTTCCTCGAGTATACATCCAACTGAAGCAAAGACCTCTGAACAATCATGCTCCACACACAACAGAAGGATTTGTTTTCATTGTGGAAAATAAGGTCATGGCAAGGCATAATCAACTAGTTATAGGTTATAAATATGCATAAATTACAAAATACCACTTAGCCAAAAAAAGCACATGAATTCTATCTACACAATGATATATCTAATGGGTCTGATTCCTCCACCAAACCCTTTGAAATGATTTTAATCATTCAACGTTTTGTGCCAAATTTTAATTTCATGAAATTACTAATATTCAAACATTTATTTAGGACTTTATATTCAAAGTTGCCTTAAACGTCAATGAAGAGAAACGTTGGTCTTAAAGATTTCCTACAATTTGATGTTAACTTTAGGTTGATCTAAAAATGCTTTCACGTAGCTAGTGAAGTGTTTCATGTGACACAGAGGACTTGTGGTCCCCTAGATAATTTCTTTGATTTTGATTGACTTACATTTGGATAGCTTAACAGGTACATGCATAACTTTAGGATTAGTAACAAGGAGCACACTTCTTGATGTAGTAGTTTCCACACATGTTAGTTTGACATCTTCTATAGGGGGGCTCTCATTGAGGAGGATGGACACTTAGAACATGTAGAATAACTAGCTTTAAGTAAGGTGTTATGCATTGGGAGGTTGGGCATAGAGCCTTAGGAGAATTAGAGCCACCTTTCACATATGTTGAGGATTAGAATATGAGTTGAATAACCATTGTTGGAGTATGCACCATCTTGCTTAGAGAAGTGCTTGACATGTGGATACATAGACTTAGAGGTTGCACCACCTTGGGAGTTGTACAAAACATAATGTGCCACAATGCCATATGGCATTCATGCTTAATATACATGTACATGCTTTCACCACAAGAAAAAAAATGCATATATATATATAGACAATCCATACTCCATAGTAAAAGCAAGAATAAACAAGATGTCTACCAACCAACATACCATGAACACCATAAAACTATGCCACCAGAGGAACCAATGGATGAGAATACAGAGGAAGATCAAAGAAGATAGAAGGTTAAATGTTATGAGATAACACCCTCATTTTCCTCCAAAAACTTCATCATTCTAGCCTCCAACGAACACCAAATTTAGTTAAGAATCAACCTTGGAGTTATGTTCATGGAAAAATTGAGGAAAATAGATTGTGTTAAAGCTACTTCTCATAGATGATCATATCTGATTTTTCCATTGAGCTAATCCACTAAAAATTTACAGTTCCCATAGCCCAAGACACTACTTAAATTCTTATTAGTGGCCAACAAGGGATACTAAGGATGATAGCTTGGCCCAATTATTGGTCTCTTATCCAAGACCCAAGAAAAAAGAGATAGAACGAGAGGAACTAAAATAAAGACAATCCCATGCACCATATTTACTTAAATTTTCTATGGAAGCACCCTCAAAGAAGATACATGAGTGAGAATCATCACTCCAAAAGGATTGATTTGATGATTTTGCCCATGCTTCATAGTGTTTATGTATTCTTCATAGCAAAATTTTACTCTTATATACTTCTACTGGAGAGAATGGGGCATCTTTGAAACTAATCTCATTTCTAGACCTCCATATATCCCAGCTAATAGTAATTGGGAAAGATCTATTTTTACATACATCCTTATCCTTGTAGAAGGTTTTGAATACCTCTAATAATGAGTTCCTTTCCCATTTATGTGTTCCATTCAACAATGTTAAAGATGCTACCCATAATTCCTTTGTGTAATGACATCCCACAATTAGGTTTGCAAAGCTACAGAGCTTTCCCCATGTTCTTGGCATAACATACAAATGCTTGGCCCTTGCACTTGGCACAACATGCATATGCTTAGCAAAACATCATACATACATACCAAATATATTATGAACCATATTGTGAGTCAGTGAGGTTTTCTTAGATTGCTCCCAACTATATAACGACCTTGAAGTATCTTTAGAGTTCTTTGGATATAAATAAGCTACATGTTCAAACCATCAATTCGCTAACTACTTCTCTCATTCGATGGACTATAGATAAAACCAAACAAGTACCTGTCAGATCTATCTTTGTCAAGCGAAGGAAGGTTAGGTAGAGTGGAGGAATGTCATAGATATTATGTCTAACAAACATATATCAACTAGAGGCGAGAAGATCTGAAAAAATCCCATAGACGTATGTAATTTTTTCTTTCTAAAGGGGGGTCATGTTCGTATCATGTTGAGAGCATAAATGACATTAAGGTGCCCTTGAAGTACAAACATCTAGTGAAATGATGGGTACCTAAGGACATTCCTCAAGTAAATGCTGATTTTTGTCTCAATGAGAGGATATATCACATTGCTCCATCATCATTACATGGTTTGGGGCTATTTTCCATGGATGGCATAAAGGTTCATTATGGTGGATTAACTGAATTGATGGATTGTGTCAGACCCTATTACAATTACAATTATTGGATGCAGTTGGTCTAATATACAACTAAGAGACAACGATAAAAATAAAGGAGTGTCTATTTATATTGACAGAAGGCCAAAAACATCAGGTATATTGCAGAGTTTATAAACAATACACAACCCGAGACAACAAATAAGCAACCCAATTGCATATTCTAGGGACGTGAATGAAATTGTGTATTCATATGTGTAATAAAATCAATAGTTGTAGGAGAAGAGTTGTTGATCAATTACAAATTCAATCAAATAAATACAATTGACATTGCTATTATGGAGGATATATGTATCAAAATTATATGGCCAATGAACATCGTATGACTAACTTATAAAAAAATTATATCTATTGTCATTTTGCATTTTTTGACGGGTAAATAAATGAATCTATGGCTAAATTTTTTATAAGAATGTGTATATATGATCCAACTAACCAGAGTCCAAATTTGGTCTTCATCTAATTTATTATGTATTTATTAAGCCAACAATGTTATTACAACGTGGCAGGATGATAGTGGAAAAGTACCAACATAGTTTAAATAATAGAAACAACTTTTATTTTGTTGAAATATTTAGTATGGGGGACATGACCATGGTAATCATGATTGGTTTGATGAGGAGGAGTTGTTAGATTCTTTGAACCCAATCAATACAATAAAAAATCTTTTGGTTAAAGCGAACAAAGAACATGTTTGCTTGATTCAGATTAGAAATACAACTCTTAAGATGAAACAGAGGATTCACCTCTTAAAGAAAGATCTTAAGATATATGAGGTAATAACCATAATTTTTTTTGTGTCATAAGTTGAATTATGAAAGTTTGTTTTTTGACTTTTACATTATCTAATCGAAAAATCATGTTCTTTATTCTATAGGATTATTTAGCAGAGACACCACAGGGTCCTACCACCACAAACCAACATATACCCATGAGGCTATTACTTCTCCATCTTCAAGTGGTCATAGTCATAGTCATCATACTAGGTCCACACCTTTGGTGTCGACCCATGAGCACATGCTCCCAAATGCAAACACACAACCAACATCTAGAGGTGATGATCGAGGTGACCCCATTGGTGAGACTCTAGGTTCATTTCCTATATCTTCACGTGTTACCAGCATGGGGACAATTCCTTGGACATTTTTGGTGAATGAGCAAGGAATTCCAATAAAAACACCAAAAACCTCGGGTAATTTTAATGTTTTAATTGTTTCATGTTAGCTCTCTCAAACATAAATCATCTAGATTTTATTTTCAAACTAATGGTTGTATATTTTTGCGTGTAGGACACAACTTGTTCTATAAATATGGATAACAAATCATTGTTTATTTTTGGGCCCACCATACACACAGGGTGGAAATTCCAAAATTCCAACTTGAAGAAAGAACTTATGGAATAACGTCTAGTTGTGGTAGATACCTTCAATAACATCGTAGTCACCTCCACGATCAACAACTATTTAAAATATGTACAACACATGTATAGGGGTCACTTGGAAGAGAACTCTAGGTATGAGCATTTGCCCATGATTCCTGTGAGGGAATGGAAGGCCCTCATCACCAGTGCAGAGGATAAGAAACATAGAAAAGAAGGAAAAACGCCACCTAGTTCACCAAGGTAAATTACATTTTCAATTCAATACTTTTCACTTTCTTTAGTTTTAAATAAAATTATGGTATACAACATACTTGAAACTTTTCATATGCTCCATAACACTTCTAAATACACCAAGGAAAGGCTTGAGAAACATGGGAAACACAAACTAGGCCAGGGCGACTATTTGAAGTTATAGGCATGAGTTGTAAGTACCCAAAAATATTAACAAAAATTTTTGTTATATCACCTTCCGACTATGTGGGAATTTCACTAAGCAATAACAAAAATCAGTGACTCTTATGCATTGGAGGGTGAGGAGTTTGGAATTGAAGAAATAGAGGAAGACTTCTGACTTGGTTTCATGTTAAAATTTCAAGTTGTTGATGATTACCGAATAAAAATGGGACAAACTCCACGATCCAATTTGAAGGACACAGTAAATAAAAATCAATCCAAATTAACCTTTTATTACTTAAATAATGCTATCATGTTTGATATCATCCATAAATTGAATGTGCTTCTTTGTTTTAAGAAGGGGAGCAACAATATCAACGAGTATTCCATTGATATTGCACTGTAGCTAAAATATGGTGCTCCCATGCCACCCCTTGATAGTGGGGTGCAATCCCATGATATTGCTTCAAATAAGGCCCACAATGGTCATTTTACAATTATGCTTATCAATTTTATGATGGAAATTTACGATTGTGTACTTATAAATTTTGTGCTTTGAATGGAAAAGCCTATCATACAAGAGGATCCTCTACCAGAAGAGGAGCATAGGGTAGTCATTCCAACGGTGTCAACTAGTGCACCAGGTAAATAATTACATTCCAAAGGTAATTTTTAGTATTAATGAACTACTTCAATGATATTTCCTTTGAATGAGTTCTTTGAATCATTGGGTAGCCTCACCTTTTCTTCATTTAGAAAGAGGAATACAATTAAAAATATCTAATTGCAAATGGTGTATTAATTATAACATTTCCTATTTCAGCTACAAAGCAAGTAGAGGATGAGGCTAGCCGCTACACAAGTAAAGAACACTCTAATGCTCTTTTTATTGATGAAAGACTTGTAATAATAATAATAATAAATAACAAATTGACATTTCTTTCTTATTGTAGTTAATCATTTTCCCATCTTGCAGTATCCTCCACGTCGTGAGTACACAACTAGGTTGTCAAGAAGAGTTCCAGAGGCCATAAGAACCAAAGGGGAAGAAGAAATTTGTGTCCTCCTTTCTTAATTCATGTCAAAAAAAGAAAATGAAAAATAAATCTTTGAACAAGTTATATAACTTGAAACACCATGTACCATATTATGAAAACATATTTTTGATGATAAAATTTATTGAGATGAAGTTTTTTGTGTCTATGATTAATAAATGAATGAATGTTATATGTTAATGAATGATTGATATATGTTTTTTTGTATGTATAAACCACATACGTTTCTTTATGAATTTTTTGTTTTGCTATTGTTTATGCATGAATGTTAATGTGTTACTTTCAACCTTTTTCTAGTAGATAGATTGGATACTAGGGAATTGAGAGTGATGTTGGGGGGGGGGCGGTGGGGGTGCCGCATAAGAGCTTCCACCTTCACATTGTTGGCCCTGTTTAGTAGAGAATAAATAAGCATTCAAATAATATTGGAGTAAACCTCCATCGATCCAACATAGCTCAATTTTGAATTTGTTGTCGCTCCGTTAAAGCAAGGAAGGTTTGCTCCAAGATTAGGATACTCCAATAACTTATTCTCAAAACCAAAAGGATCTCATTCAGGTATTCGTGCGCTCAAGTCTTTTTAATTATTATTTACCCATAAAAATATTTGTTAATTTGTTTTATTATTTTACTTATTCTTTAAGTGTTGGTTGAATCTTTTGCAAAACTATTTTGCAACAACCTTTAGAGATCAAAGCATTAATCTTTTTGTGAGGACCAAGGAGGAGTTGCAGTAAGAATATAAGATACCTTCAATTGGGACTCAAGGTCAAAAAAAACTTGGTTGACGTAACGTGTTTCTTGTTATGTATACAGATCTATATGATTTTCCCCTTCATTATCTTGTGTATTTAGTCTTTTATGGTAATAAATGGTAGATATAATCTTCCTTAAGTAGATTAGATTAGATCTAATAGTAGTCAATATTCCTGTTGCTTGAAAGGGTTTTATATTGTTGTTCTTGATCTCTTGTGTAGGAAGCGTGTGCTACGAGATGGAGCTGGATATTTGGGGTTATATCGGCTAGGATTATGCAAGGAAAACTATCAAATAAAGGGTATGGGCCATATTCTCCATTTCCTTAGCAGGTATTAGGATTTATTGCATTGGATATAGTAGAAAATTATAATGTATTCTAACGTCCCACATTTTGTCTTGGAAGGATGTGGAAATTTGTGTGTAATAGTTTGAATTTCATGGCTCTAGTTTGTGTTCATTACTCTATTGTGTACTTGACCATTATGGGGTGTGGACGTTTTCATCAAAGCTACAACAATATTAGTCATTTAAACATAATGTAGGCACCTTTCTCTACTCATTGGTTTAACATAACACTACTTCTTCTCAATCCCTGAGTTGAATTGGTATTGATGGATGTTTTTCTTTTGTTCACAAGTCATTCACAATATTCCATTTTTTGTTGGGAGTTTCTCCTTTTTCCATAGGCCATCCATAATATGTCATTTCTTGTTGGTTGTTTTTCTTCTTCCACAAAGCTATACATTCAATTCTACATTAATTAAAGTGAAATTACAAACCCTCAAGCATTTTATCCATCACCTAAATGAATTTACTTCCTCCTAAGCATTTTATCCACTACATAGGTGAATTTACATACCTTTGGATGCTTTATCCAATGACTAGGTGAATTTACACCCCCATGTGCATTTTATTCATCGCCTAGGAAAATTTACATCCCCTAGTTGTTTTATTCACTATGTAAGTGACTCTATTCACTTACTTGGCCGAATTACTCTTACAAGTCAATTTCCTTTCATTTTTGAGTTGACTTTTGTTTGTTGTGAATTGATAGAGTTATCACTCATTGGTTGACATAATTTTCCTTCATGAGAAAATACAATTAGCAAAAGAAGAGACTATAATATCTCTTTTTATGGAAATTTTTGAAGAGGAAATGAATTAAAATTACAAAACAAGTAGTTAGCCATATCTAAATCATCCATTTGTTAGCTCCCTCTTGATCCTTTTCTTCCTACCAAAATCATCCATTTCCAAAGTCATCATGCTTGTCGTCATCTCCAACATGTATTATTATTTTAACGAAAACATCAATCTAGGTCTATCTCTAGGGTTTTACCCACAAACCCTAGGGATTTATTATCCAAGTTGAATCCTTAAGAATCATAAACCACCTAAGAATCTCATCACTAGAATTTTCATTTGTGAGGAACACTTTTTTTCTAGCAGTGGCCAGAATCAAGTAATGACACCTAGTAAAACAATCATTATCTCATCAATATAATATTAATGCAAGAAATCCTTTTCAAATAGTGATGTTCATCACAATTTAATCAATAATAACACGTGATCCTATTTTTATTTCAGCTTCATACCCTAACATTAACGTATTTCTGCAATCCCCAACATCTTCGAAAACTTATCAATATAGCGCATCATGAAAATCCCTTCAATATTTCTTTAATATTTGGTAGGCATATCCAACAATGGAATCATTTCCTTTCCAAAGGGCCTCAGTTCCATGTTGATTTTGTATCTTGGGAGGTACTCCAAGCCTTGAGGATCAAGCTCCACAAGTGGCCTTGTGGGCTTGAAACCCAAGCTTGGGGTTTTGCACCCATCAATGTTTGGGCCAAAAACGTGATGACGTTGCAACATGTGATGGATGAGGATTATAGTAGATTATGAGATCAATCCAACATATCAAGAATCGTCCAATTCTGAGTTGTCATTGAAGAGTTATTAATTCTTGAAGTTAAGTGTGGGAAAATTGTCTAGGGAAGTCAAGTCGGCTTGACATGAGGTGACCCTTTGATGGGCTAGACGTTTCCCTGGAGAATTGTATAAAAAGAGGTGAGTTAGGCCTAATTTGAGACATGTCCAAGCAAGCAAATAAAGAGTATACATTTTTTTTTGCGTTTCAAATTGGAGGCAATTCCAAGCAAAGGAAAGAGATCTCATATGGCATCTTTGTGATTGTTTCTTGAGGACGAGTTAATTTGTAGCAGGGTCGAGGAGTTTGGAGAAAAGCTAGGTTTTTTTATGATTATTGGCATGGTTTATCTCTATTGAGGAGGCCTAAAGGATTGGCAGCTAGGTTGCATGGATTAGAGGATTGTTTGTTGTCCCTTTTGTATGGATTGCAGGCCTGATTAGTTACATAAGGGCATACACTTTGTTAGAAGGAATTATGTGTAGGTTATGGTGATATTTATGTGTGTAAAAACCTTATAAAAGGAGGTTGTGGCTTATATAGGCTACTAGAGCAGGACCAAACCCCATTCCTCAGGAAGAGAGAGGTCGTAGGGCTAGTTTAGGGTTGGTACTAGCTCAGAACAGTGAGCTTATAGGAGAAATGACGTTATGGAGGGAAGAGATAGTTGAGACAAGGGTCTTGATGCTTGGAGGAAGGTTTAACATGGAATGTTAGATGCCTTAACCAATAGTAGAACTGTACAACAGTGTCACATCAGCCTAGAGGTATGTTTGATGATGTATTGAGATGATTTGTTTTGCTAGATGGATGTGGGTCTAGGTTGGACTAGGTGTTGGAGACTATTAGAAACAATGTGGAAGGTTCTCCATAGATGATTGGATGCCCTAACTAGGAGTAGATGCTACAACAACATCGTTCACTCGTGGTTTATTGAAAGGCAACGTCAAAGTGGACCAAGTGTGGACATGAATTGGGAATTTATGATCTCCTGGAGGACAACATGATAATGCCCAAGTTGGAGACTGATTCTCACCATCTTCATGGACTTAGGTGGTTGCTAAAGTGGTAGAAGGTGAGCTCAAGGTTTGATCTGTCAGAGGAGCATTTGAGCAGCCCTGGACTTGTGTGTGGAGAAGGACTTCTACAACAAATGATGGGTAGTCCTCCTAGCACATGTTTAGTGTGGGAGATGAGAATATTGCAATGATAGGTGGCAACCCTCTGTGCCCTATGTTGGTTTTCATTGGAGCAACTCAGGAAGACCATAGTGGGTTGAAGTCCCTGAGTTGCTGAGGAGCAGTAGTGGGCAAATTTAGAGTTGTTCACAAACCGAGCTGTGAATAACTTGACAGGAGTTTCGATGTGTTGTGGCCTTGATAGAATAAGACACAACTAGTGAGTAGATTGATAACTGAGGTTTAGTGGCTAGATGGACTTGGAGCATTGATAGAGGCATGAGCTATAGATCAGGGTCTGAAGGACCGTGAAGGCATAGGGAACCACTAAGAGGAGCCGAGAGAGTGTGCTACATCAACTAGATGGTAAAAGTATCTTGTTGAGGGTAGATTGGTTGTCTATGGATTGACACCAAGCACTAGTTTTATATCTTGTATCAGTGGATGCATGAGGGCCATTATCCCTAGTACGGGAGCCCTATACTATTGTATTATATGTTGATTAATATAACGAAGTTGGGTTGAAAATTGTAAGAAGTTGTCCATATTTTGTGCACTAGTAGATTTACTGGTGTTTATATTCCATTGTGCAAAGTAGTATCATTGTGATTCTTGGTTTGGTAGCATCATAGATTTAAGATTCTATCCCAGACACCAGGATCATGGAAAAACAACATTCCAAGTGTATACCAGTGACCTTTAACATCTCTTTCTTTTTCAGATGCAACATAGTTTCACTCTACCCTACTAAGCCCTACAAATGAAGCTAAGAAATCAATGCCTTCATTATGCATATTGACACATTAAGTGTTATAATGAGGCCACCATCTATGCCCCGAATACAACAATAATGTAGTTCAAAGTTGTATGAAGAATAATTGTCATCCTAAGAACCATCCTTAAGTATTAACACAAATAGTCTTATGCAGAGGACATTTACTAAGTGTTAGTCGGATAAATCGTTCTTGCGGACAAGACCGATCTCCCTAGTATCAAATGATATCTAGCAACAAGAAGCACAAGAAAATCTACTTTTCTCTAAACATGTTTCAATTCATAAATGAAAACTAAGAGGTGTAATAGACCCTACCTCGGTCCAATGCTTGTTTGTGGTAGCTTTGTTGCAATAGCTTCAAGCAGTTCCCTTTTAATAACCTACATACACAAACATACATACATCAAAGAACACCTGCATAGATAATATAATAAAACATGTTCATTATGAAGATCAAGGAGCTCATAAAATAAACCATTAGAGACAGTTCATTGAGAAAAATAAACTTGATTGTATTAACTTTATGAATAAAAGAACCTTACAACCTTTGCCTTGATGTTGCACAAGCTCTTTCTAGGGTCCAACAGGAATCTCCTCTACTTTGACAAGCCTCACTCACTTCCCAAATGAAATGAAAGGTATGAGATCTCTCCTCTCACAAGCTCAAAAAGGAAGTCTAATTTCCAGCAGCATTTACCCTCAAGAATATTCAGCTTTCAACCTCCCTACAACCAACCCAATGCCTGAATTTATAGTGCAAATGGAGGAAGTTGCAGGTCCACCATTGAAGGGATAAGTTCCTCCTTCAATGGGATCATCACCTCATATCATGGAGTTAGCTCCCTTAGTTATGGAATGGATGAACCAAGGTGGAGCGGACTTGCCAGCGTAATATTCCTTCTAGAAGCGTCCAAAAGTGACCCAAGGTGAAGAGTGAACTCACACCTTTTTAAATTTTACAGGGATTTGCACCCATCACTTAACAGAAGAGCGTTCAGGTTCGCAGGGGACATGACCATTGGGTGCAGTACTGCAGGAAATGCTAGGAGAAAGTGAAAAACCAGGATTTGAGATGTTTTTGAGGTCTTTCTCCCATTTTCAAGGCTTGACATGAAGAGATGAGGCTTAAGACTTGCAAAGGAGGTATGTATGAGTGTTGATGGACTCACACAAACTGTAAAAAGTCATGGTGACAATTTTTTGTGTAACAGATTGCCCCCTAAAGTGAAAAATCTGTAATAGATGAGGATAATTTTTGATCATCTAAGAAGAGTGAAGGACTTTATCATTTCAAGGATCTTCCTATGGATACCCCGGTCGAAACCTGTAAAAAAAATTCAACACAAAATATATATATGTGAAAATATCATCGCTGAGGTAGGCATTCCCATACTCAGATCAAAACTGACAAAGAACTATCTAGAACTATTCTGATACAAGAATGATTTTGCATTACATCACAAGTAGAGACATATGGACACAATATGGGTGCAGCCATCTGTTTATGAATAGTCTACTATATAATGATAACAAAATTCCTCACATCCTAGATGGTGGAAACTAGATCCAGGGTCTTCATTTCTACTTCCCGAACTAGTATGATTCTATCCATGTGAATGAATGTGTCAAAGTCGAACATGGTAGAAACCACTTGATTACCAGTCAATGATGTAAATTGTTAACAAGTGTGAGAGGAACCACCAGTAATGTCAATGGCTCTCAAAGTACTCAGTACAATCCATGAAATGTGAATGAATGAATCGATGTCGAACATGTCACAGAATCCTTTGATCAAAGGTCAATGATGCAACCTGTCGTCAAAGGCGAGAAACCCGCCATTGAGGCATGCAGATTCCAAGGTACTAACAATTTCTAGATCATCTTTCTAGATAATGAGTCGGAGTCGATAAAAAGTGATCCGTCATAGGCAAGCCCATAACACGAAATCATAGATCAAGTCTGAAGAAATATATTTGGCAAGGACTAACTCAGGGATGGTCAATGATGGATGACAGATATTTTGCAGGTGAATGGTTTATTTGCACAGACCTCTTGAACACATAACGACACTGTAGATGGCTTGGTGACAATTGACCCAAAGTTAATACCCGGAAACTGGCTGAAGACTTTCAATGTGGCCTGATTAACTGTTAGGTAAAGGATTTCCCAACCCAAGTGAATAAAAGTGTCGTGTTCAAGAGTGATGGAAAAAATTTTCAAACACAAAGTACAACAAACAAGTTCATTTTTCTCTCTTTTCCCCCACCATTTCTGGCAAGTACCTCTTTATTTTTGACAAGCTTGAGAAGGATAACATTTGCTTGGTTATAAGCTCATCCTTCGAATGAGTCCAACTTAGTTTAGATTCAAAACCTAAGAAGGAGTGGTCCGTTCCTGTTTGAAATTGAACAGGTCCTTTACTGTGAAATTTTAACGAGTTTAGTATAGGAGAAACTCGGTGTTTTTCGTTTTTAGGGAGTTAGAAGAAAAACTTAAGAAAACTCCATGGTTGTCCTTTCTCGTAAATTTGTGTCTCCCAAGCCCAAAAAAGTATAAAATAATACTTGAGAGAACCACTTGACCATTATGATCAAGGAGTACTTTTCATAATTAGTGCCTTCAATCTGAAAAATAAAAAAGCGATCAAAAACACGTCGTTTTATTACTAATATCGAACTCGAAACGACAAAAGTCCAGCAATCTTTTCATGTTTATACGGTCAGAAAAGAGATGTAAGTGGATTGTCCTTTTAATTCTGTTTTAACGAGCCTAAAAAGAAAAACTCAACAATCTTTTCATATTTTATGATTCAGAAAAGAGCTTCAAGAGGACTCGTCCTAGAGGAACGAGTGGTATAAAGGGTAGCGACTGGTTCCGGCAATGGTCGAACTTGCTCAAAACATGTAATGGTCAAGAGGCTGGCTAACAAACCACTCATAACTGCAATCCCTCAGGATAGGTAAAACAACCAAGTGAAAGCATATGATCAGCCAAAGAGATGGTGGCGATGGAATGAAAACAACCAAGGCTCATCTAACAGAATTTAGCAGATAAAAACAGCAATCACGAGATGTAAAATGGGTATAGGTTCATTTTTACACAAGCTTGAACTATAAATAACTCTGCTTGGATTCAATTTCATGTTTATACAAGCTTGAAACAAAAAAACTATGCTTTTTATAAGTTCGCATGCCCCCAGCATAATGATGCAAAGCGAGGTACATGCCCCCCAAGCTTCATTGCATTCAACCAAGTGGATGAAATGAAGGTTTACTTTCAAGACGTGACCCGAAAAGGGAGTTGTTTCATTTTTGAAGAGGTTGACACAAGAAAAGAACTGTCCTCAAAATCCTTGTTTCATGTTTGAAATGAGCTTGACACAAGACAAAGAACTATGCTCTAAAATCCTTGATTCATTTTTTTAACGAGCTTGACACAAGACAAGGAACTATGCTCCAGAATACTTGTTTCATTTTTTAACAAGCTTGACACAAGACAATGAACTACGCTCATGACATCCAGCTTCATTTTTTAAAGAGGTTGAGATGGGAACAAACTATCCTCGCGACCTAGTTTCTACAATCTACTTATATAACCTACTGATTCATTTTTTTTAATGAGGTTGACGCAGCAAAAGAACTGTCCTCATGCCTGATTCATTTTTTAACGAGGTCGACTCAGTAATAGGAAATTTCCTCGAGACTCCTTGTTTCATTTTTTAATGAGCTTGACACAAGACAAGGAACTATGCTCATGACATCCAGTTTCATTTTTTAAAGAGGTTGAAACGGGAACAAAATATCCTTGCGACCTACTCTCTACAATCTACCTATATAGCCTACTGATTCATTTTTTTTAATGAGGTTGACACAAGAAAAGAATTGTCCTCATACCTGATTCATTTTTTAACGAGGTTGACTCAGTAACAGGAACTTTCCTCGAAACTCCTTGTTTCATTTTTTAACGAGCTTGACACAAGACAATGAACTATGCTCATATCCTCGAAACCTACTCTCTACAATCTACCTATATAACCTATCCTTGTTTCATTTTTTAACGAGCTTGACACAAGACAAGGAACTATGCTCAATACTCCTTGTTTCATTTTTTAACGAGGTTGAGACAGGAACAAACTATCCTCGCTTCTCACTGATTATGGTTTCCAACTGGAAGAAAGACATGTCAATGGACACACCTTGATCATGGCTTCCAAGAGGTCTTCATCAGAGGGAAGAATAGTTCTCTGGAAGGAACACATGTCAAGGGACTCAAGAGGGATAAGAACATCGTGTTCAAGAAATCCCATAGAGTTTTCCATGTCAATTACCGGATCTAAATCAAAGGACGATGAGCAAACAGTGAGAGGCTCACTTACATTGTTAAGTGAAAACATTGGACTAGCTGCCACATAATTAACCCGTGGCGGGGTAGATACCACTTTAGAAACGGGAACATTTAGGGGTGTCATATTATTGGTAGGGAACGAAAGCTGGTCTACAGTCACAATATTTCCATTGTGAGGGAAAGACATCACACGAAAGAGTGTCGATACGATAGCTTTCATTGCATAAACATAGTCGCGCCCAAGGAGTAAATTGAAATCCAAGGGACCTCGAACTACCATAAGATCAATATAGATATTTTTACCTTCCAAGGTAATAGAAAACTAAGGAAGGATCCGTAAAGGTTCACTAATGGTTCTGTTAAAAGCTTTCAGATTCTGCGTGATAGGCACAAGCTAAGGGGAACCCAAAGCTTTCCAAGCAGTTGATGATAAAATACTAACAGAAGCACCTTCATCTACCTGCGTGCGGTGTATGTCCCTACTACCAGCCTTGACAATGATTTGGAAAGGGATGGAGGAAGGAAGACTAGGTTCTGTCAGTCTATTCCAATCAAAGGAAAAGACCTCAGTACTTGGAGGGGGTTCTGTAGAAACAGGTGAAATGCCCCCGGCGTAGAAGAATATGACGTAACAAGAAGAACCTAAGCGAAATGTGAAATTGAATTAACCACTTGATCAACTAATGGATCATCAACCTGAGTGATATGAGTTTCACTCTCCAATGGAAGAGTGGGATCGACTGTACTTGAAATTAGATCAATCACTCCGTTACTTGACGGTAGGTTGGGAGAAAGTTTACGGTAACCAGTTGGAAATTCTTGTTGTGGAACCGTAAGGTTTTCCAACAATTTTGAGGCTTCATCCATGTGAGGGAAAATGTGAGTTTGATGACTCCCTTTGCATAACTTACAAGGAAACCTAACTTTACCCTTTTTCCCAGGAACTTGACTATCACTAGTTGATGGATCAATGGAAAGTTGATGAGATTTTTCTAACCATACTTCCAAAACCTTTGGAATACTAGGACAATTGATAAGGAATTGGTCACCCTTACAAAGCCTGCAAGGGTATTTAGGTTTACGATGCATGTTGGAGATTTCCTCAACACAACTAACACTTACAGCCATGGTTGGTTGGTTGACTTCTTTCTTATCTTGCTTCTTCTTCTTCTTCTTCTGTTTCTTCTTCTTCTTAGCCACCTGGTTACTAGCATCAAGGCTTTTACCAATCAAAGAGGAAGAAATGGAAGAAGAAATATTAGGCAAAGAAGGTAAAAGGTCAACAGAAGGTTGGTGATGTTGAGATGGTGAACTCTGTTGAGGTGAAGCATTCGGTTGAGGTGGAACAATTGGAGTATTTGGGGCCAACAAAGTTGAAAATAACCATATCGGTAAACCTATTGTCAATCTAGGTAATGACAAAGTAGCCATATAAGGAGGATCAACATTTCCAAAGCAAGGAAAAGTACTAGGATTCTCGTTAAGAGGGGTTCCTTGGTTGGTAAATTCTGGAACATTTGCCATAATATTCAACTTCAGTGAATTTTATTAAAAATTTACAACTAAAATTAACAATTCACTATTCACACCTAACAATTAAAATTCACAATGCACACCTATAGTCTCTAAAAGTAAAAACAAACAAATTAGCACATGCTATCAAATCTAGGAGTCAAACCACACACAAACAGTAACTTTTTGTACCAAAAACACTAGTTGGTGATGAAATCCAACATCGCAGAATTCAATATAGAAATTGCGGTTGGAAAAGTTACCCCGACAACCTACTTAATGAAACAGACCGGCATAAGTTTCTTCACAAAATCGTCTCGAGTGAAGATAACCCCCCAGAGAGCCCAAGTGAGTCTAGTCGACATCTGCTCCAGGTACAGTGGGATCTTCCCTCCACCGTCACCTAGGGAAAGAATCCTAAAGATTATGGCCACTAAGGTTACCAAAAGAGACAAATATACCTAGGAGAATAGTCTACGATCTGATACGCACGCAAGGGCAGAGTAACAAAGCTTAATCCCCTTAAAGGATCCTTGACATAATCCAAGGTTTACCAACAAGTGACCCTAGGCTCCGCGACAATGGTCAATCCAAGGTTTACCATTTTTAATACATGTATATCTGCTATCGTCCCAATGAGGAAGGATTGATTACCTCACTGGTTCAGATATGATCTCGTGCTTCTCCTTTAATAGGAGCTTTCCCAGAGCATAGATGTAACAACTGGAATTTCTTCCTACCGCAAGATCGACTACTTGTTTGTTTTACTGTCTTGGAGAGTTAACTAAAACCTATTCCAAGACACTAGCCTAAGCTAGATTCGTGGAAAGATCCCTAAAAATGCAAAAATTACTCGATGAATTTTAATTAAGCGTTGTGTTATTTAGGCTATTATTACTCAAAAGGGTAAATGGATATGAAACCAATGGTGTTATGACCCGACCCAAAACTGAATGCAATCGAATTTGATAATGTAATCTTTTCAATTCGATGAATCCTAACTAAAGTAAGGAGAGAGTTTCCATTCACTTCCAAAAATGCAAAAAATTGATCACTAAGAGAAAATATAACAAATTCTCTAATGCACTAATTTCATCAAGATAAACTAATGCAAATCAATTTCAGAACTTTTTTTATTTTTTTATTTTTGTGTAAATTCAAATCAAGGAAAACCGATCTAAATCTACGAATGATTTTTCAGAATGTAAACTATGCAATTGTAATCTATGCACAATTCACTTGAAAAGTATGCAAATATAATCTATGCACATTTTTCATTCATATTCCGAAAAGGAGAATTCTAATTATGCAAATGTGATCTATGCAAGAGAATTCTCAAACACAGGATGATTCTAACGTAATCTAAGAACCAATCAAGTGCAAGTCGAGAAAATTGGGTGAGAGTTCCAAAGATCGAAAAATAAAAACACTCAAAGGCGATTAACACTCATACACAATTTAGCCCCCCGGCGAATGAGGGGGAATTTTTTTTGCAAAAACAAGAGCAAAAAGATGCAAAATTGTGAAAATACTGAGACAAGACAAACCTCCAAGTAATGACCAAAGGAAATCAAATTTAGAATTTCTCAAAAAAGAGACTCAAAACACCCAATTGATAAAAGCTTAAAGCAGGAATGCCAATGAAATTATCCAAGATGAAAGGTTCTGACAAGTAACTAGTGGATCTGGGCAGCAATAAATAAACTATAAACAAAATCTAATGGGTAAAAAGAAAAAAAATTGAAATTTTCTAAGGTTTTGACAGGGGTACGCAGGCAGCCTGTTGGCACAAGTGCGGCCACGCTCTGTGTACAAAGAAAAAGTGCGTACTAGTACACACTGTACTTAACGCAGAGGGTGCGTACTGCTCTCAAAATCAAGAAAAATAAAAAGTAACTCAATCCTAAGCTATTCCACCCAAATTCACAGTCAATCAGTCAAAAACTAGAAAGAAATTAGAGTTTCTCAAATCAAAGTATCAATCAAAAGAGAAATCAATCAAATCCATGGATTCCCCAGTGGAGTCGCCAATTTGTCATGCGGAAAGAGTTATCTTTGCGGACAAAACTAACCTCCCTAGGAGTCTAAGACTCTCTAGTGACAAACAGAACAAGTAAGAGCAATCCTTCTCTAAATATACATTATCTTATGAGAAACCAAGTGTTTTTCGATCTTACCTTAGGTCCAACGCTTGTT